>VZTH01016967.1:121618-205077 GCA_013397815.1 Aleadryas rufinucha
CCCGGTGCGGTGCGGGGCAGCCCCGCTCGGTGCTGCCCGCCTGGAAGGAGCTGCCGCGGGCACATCTCAGCCGCGCTGCCGGGCTCTCTCCGGGGCCGCCGGAGCCCAGCGGGGACATCAGTCCTCAGGAGCTGGTAGAGCTGCCCCTCCCGAACCGCGGGGCAGCGAATCCATCGGGTTTGTCTTTGGGTTAGACCAGAAAAGCAGCGAAGGGGGCATCAAATGCATTTAGCTTTTCAGTCACCTTAACCATAGAACATAGCCTGAGACAGCGTGTTAGTAATACTTGTGCAGCTAGCTGCTACTGGGTTTTTATTGTGTCGTTTACTGCATTTAGATTTTTTTGTGATATTATTTAAAACAACTGTGTGACAAACGTGAATGCTTGCAACAGTATTTGCCTTCTAGATCCAGCTTCACATACAAGCCACAGAAATGAGTGCTTTTATCTTTAAAAGTTCTTCACACCTTTATCTAAAATGAAGTTTAAGAGAAGCTGAAATACATGAATGGCTGGGCGGATGTGTTCAGTCAGATCAGGCAGCATTGCTGTAACATCCATTTGAATGTTTAAGCTGGTATATTGCATAAATGAATGACTTGAAGTTCATGTTTGCAACATAGACGTTGAGCTTTGCTTCCTTTCAGTGTCAGTTTGTCTGGCAATAGACCACTGAGAGAAGGAGTGAAGTTGTATAAAAGTGAAATAAATGGACTCCAGTTTCAGAATCGCAGCAGGCAAGTTTTAACAGCAACAGCTTGCAGGGTGAACATATTCAGTTGTCTGGCATTTAGGGAATAAGCATGAAATGTTGAGCATGCTTCTCAGAAGGTCCATTTCCTACATTTCCCTTCCCTGCAGAGTGCCAGTGCTTGCTGACTGTATCAGTTGAAAGTCATGTGGACATATGACGTTATGTTTTTGCTGAACTGTTCTGGATGATTTGGTGTGTTGCAGGCTTAGTGCTCAGGAAATGATTTTGAGTAATAGAGCTTTGTAATTGAAGTGGTACATTTCTACAGGTACAATTTAATTACAGAACTGCAGTATCTAAGTAGAATGAGGGAATGGCCCATTTTCAATGAGGGATCAGCATTCAGTGATATTTTTGTCTTGCTCTCTTTGAATGATGTGACTCAGTAGCCTGCTCAGACTGTGGCACAGCACGAGCTTTGATTGAGGACTAAACTTCAATTAAAAAAAGGACTAAAGTGATTCTTTGATTTGCATCCAACTATTGACAAGCACAGGGGGTGGGTTTTTTGCTTGGTTTTTTTTCCTGATTGATTAGTAAATATGTGCATCTATGTCATGAAATTCAGTTTCTCAGCTGGATCCTGCTTTTAAATAAGCTGTTGAAAACGGCATCTTGGCAGGTCATGTACCTCTGGAAGAACAATGTACTCCTCTATAATCTGTACTTGTGGTGTCTGAGCTGTGACATTAACAAAGCAGTTTTCCTGCAAGGCTGGGTTTTGCTTGAAGAATGCAGTAAGTAGAATAATGTGTGTGATTGGTGCAGGAAAACATCTTCCCCCAAGGTAATTGTACCACAGGCTTCTGGTACCTAAGTGTTACAGTTCTAATTGCCGAAATCCAGGAACATTCACCAGTATTCCAGGTGAAGCATACTGCAGCTTGCTAGCAGCCACTTCCTCTTGTTCCTTGTCTCAGCCTGTTATCTGGAGATACAGCGCTGCACAGCATCTCCTGGAGGAATTAGCAGCAGACAGGGAGGTGTGGCTACAGGCAGACTTGTCTGGGTGCCACATGACTTGGAAGGGTTAAAATTGTCCGTGCTCCTTTTTTTCTGGACGAGCGGAAGCTGTGCTCAGCTGTGATAGTACAGCTGTGAAAGAACAGAGTTTGGATTGCCTTCTTTTCTTCAGCATGAGGAATCAGAGGATGGGGACACAAACATTTCAAAATGAAGACCTTGTTTAGGTGATTTTATGACAATCCTGTCTTGGGCACCTGGTCAGAACAGGGTGAACAGTGATGAAGTTCTTTGTGTTTTGTTAGTTTGGGGGTTTTTTGAGTGTTTCTTTAGTTTGTAATACCTATTTCTGTCCCTTACTTTCCTCTAGATTTTCTTGCTACAAGAACTATGAGCCATGAGATCCTGTGGAGGTTGTTCAGGGACCCAAGTGAGAAAAAGAACTCAGGTTCTGGCTGTTGCTCGTATTTTAGAGAAACATAAGCATAAGAAAGGCACATTCAAATTAAAATCCTCTTCAGTAAAACAATAAGTTAAAGGAATGTGAGCTTTACCATGTGCTAACTGTGGTAAAGGTGTGCAACAGAAAACAAATGCTTAAGGGTAAGTGAATGATATGCACCCTGCATAAATATCATTAGAAGTATCTATTGGAATGAAAAGCATTCACTCTGGAGGTGTCACAACAAAAAACCCATACCCCAGAGCTAAGGAAAGCACAGTTTAGGCTTTTAGAGCAGGGAAGAAAAGTAGATCTTTGTCCAGGATATCAAAGTGACACTGGGTTGTCATTTGCGGACAGTGAGTGCAATATCAGATTTTCATAGTAATTTTACATGCAGAAGTCTTTCTGAACTTTAGCAGATATTTTGGTTTCTAACTTCTTACACAGGGTGATAGAACGAGATAGTATCTTAAAAACACAACCCTCAAATACAGGTAGAGTTGCTTCTTGTGTTTATATAAACTGGGTATGTTGACTTTAGTATGTTGGCCAATGATATTAACTTTGATGTGCTTATCAGGAGCAGTAAAGATACCTCTGAATTATTTACTGATGTACCATTTACTGGAGATTCCATTCACTATGGTTGGAGGCAGAGCTGACATTTGGGGACAGCTCGTGCAGAGTTTTCCATGTGAAGGTAGCAAAATGAAACTAAAATGTGCATTCTTTTCTAGTTTTTATAGTTAGTGCAATGTGTAATAAGAAAGAACTGATATAGTTTAGATTTTCAAGCATATTTGGAAGTGAGCATCCTGAAAACAGAACTATACTCTGGAAAGCTGAAGTGTTGTTGGAGTTGGGTTTGGGGCCTTTAAGAGACACATCACTGTTCTCAGTTTCTTTATTAATTTTTGAGGGTCTTTTAACCAAATATTAATGTGAATGTTAGTTTTTCCAAACCTCTCTAAGCTAAACTAAAATACTACAAATTATGAAAGTTGATGAACTTCATTCAGATTATGGGAGGAATATAGAAAGGTATCATGGACATTTTGGATATCCCTCTGTCAAGAGGGAAAAGGCACGGGAAGTTTTTTAGGTATTCACCGTCTCTGGAAAAATGCTTGTAGAATATGTAGATGGATTTTGATGCTGAAAGTAAACTGAAATGGTTGACCCTGAAGAGTTGTAATAGTGTGGTTGTGTTGTGTATTTAGAGTCAATGGACAGGAAGCTGTACAAGTGTTTTTGGTTTATGAGCTGCAGCAAGCGTGCAGGCTGCAGTCTGAAAGCATTTGGGTTACTCTTTGCCCTGGTGCTAAGCAGCAGATAAATTGTGCCATGAACATGACTTATTATAAATGCATCTTTGTGCTTTATTCTGCCAGTTCTAGCTGCAGGTCTCTGCACGCAGGGCCTTGCCGCTGCTTAATTCGTGCTCTGTTGATTCATTCGAGGCTTAGCGTAATTGGCTCCGGTTGTGGAAAGCTGGTTTAGAACTCTGAGTTGCAGGGAGTCTGTTCCTTCAGTAAGCTGAAGATATTCCATGTTTGCCAGTGCTGTACAGTCACTGAGTCTCGCTACACGTGTGCAGGGTTGGTGATGGAGAAGCTGAGTGTCTGTGGCTCACAAAGTCAGGGTCCTCCCTGAAAATCTGAGTGCAGGTGATGGTACCTTTTGTGTCCTGGGACTGGCTCAGGGCACTCCGCTTGCCTGGGTCAGGTTTTGCTGCTGGCTTTTTCAGACCAGCACCAGTTGTGCCTACTGCTGGCACATTTGAGATTGGGTAAGTACCATGATCTAAACCTACTGAGCTGCTTACTCTTGCTTGTTCTACAGAGTTTAAAATCTAAATACTCGAACCCAGAGCTTCTGTGATAGCCTTGCTGGAAGTAGAGCATGGAGAAATGGAGCCTGTTATGGTTATCATCTGCTGAAAAATTAGAAATCATACATTGTGCACATGGTACTCACCTGCTTCTGAGCATTTTTGGAAGGGTTTTATGGTGTTGGTGTGTTCTTTGCATGGTACTGATGCCTCCTCTGTGTGCTGGAAGCACAGATGTGTAGAAGGAAACTGTTAAGGAGAAAGCAGTGTTGGCCACATGCCAAATGATGGTAAATTCAAATAGAAATGGCCCTCGTAAACAGAGAATGAAATGTGGTAGTGGTAGACCAAATATTTTTTCAAACTAAAATAACTTTCTAAATATGCTGGGTAGGTTTGAAATAACAGTTCATCCTATAGTTAAGTAAACATTAAAATTAAACGTTTTCCTGTAATACTTGCTTTGCAAATCCTTCTCCAAGGGTTCTCTTTAGCCGAGACTTTGTAAGATGTGGCTTGCACTGAAATATCACTGCTGCTTTCTTGCAAACATGAGAATTACCAGGTTTTAGATCAGTGTCACTTGCATGACTTAAGTATCTGTTTGGATTGTGAATTTGGCCTCGTTAAACACCTGAGGATACTCAGGGGTTCCTTACCAAGTGATTGTTTCTCTGCAGTGTTCACAGAATGAACACACACTTGATCTGATCTCTGAGCTTGGATGTTTGCAGTGCTTACCACTGAGGTTTTCTGGGGTTTTTTTAGTCATTGGTCAACTTGTTTCGTGTTGATTTGCAGAAGAGGTGGTTTTTTTCCTTTCTGGTGCCAGGAGACATGCCCTTGCTGGTTTGACTGGGAGAGGCACTTTGATAGAGCATCCAAATGCCTTTGTGTGTTCACTTTGTAGATCATGTAGTACAAATGCCAATTCATTTTCTCCCAAAGCCTGTGAATTCAGATGTGCTTTTTCTCTCACCCACGCAGAATACAGCTAAGATTCAACAGCTTGCCTGTCATATTATACCAAGAAAAACTGGTAAAAGTGATTCTTGGAAATTCATGTGATTCTGCTAATAGTGATAGCTGATCTACTTTCAAACTGGGGTGTATTTTCTGCATTTAAGAAAGCAGGTTCATAGCAGCAGCAAAAATATATCCTTGTTGGGAAGGAAGATGAGCTGCCAGAATATGAAACTTTTAGAAATGTTTTTAATTCTGTTTTTTCTTATTTTTAATTCTGTACACTTTCCATGTGTTGTCATCTTGGACAATACTTTATCCTAGAATATGGGCTCATAAACACATTGTTTCAATAAATTACTGGGGTTTGCATTTGTACCTAGTGGAATAACAAATTGGTGAAGGGCAGCTGCTTGTGAAAGCCACATGAATCCAGCTTACTTCAGACATCTGTGGTTTAACTGTTGCACTTAGTCTTTATATTTTTCAGCTCAAAACATTTATCATCAACACCAAGTCAGGTGTGATTCCTCCCAAATTGTTTTTAATGCTGTATATTTTTTTTCCAGTGACTTCTGTTTTTAGAGGATGCTCTCCTCCTGTCTCCTACCTGTCCTTGCTTGTGTGATAAGTTCCATAATCCTTTTAGGCAGAATTCTTTTGGTGCCAGTGATGCTGAACATGTACCTTATTTAGCTGCTGATTTGTTAACCTCTGGAATGAAAAAAATATTTGGACAGTTCCACCTCCTAGCTGGGCATATCTTTCACAGAAGAAATAAAAAACCCCTTTCTGCTGCATCCAGCATTAATCCCATGTGTGATCTGCCTAAATAGGGTACTGGTACCCTCATAAAAGGCCTGTTTCCATTGTTAGGAACTAAAACTTGGTTGGTATATGGAATATCTTGTTTCCTCCTGTTAGGATCCTGGCCTTGAAGGAGCTCCATAGTTGTCTCAGCTCTTGGTTGTTGTGGATGCTTTAGGAACATGAGGTTTAAGGGATCAAAAGTCACCTTCAGCACCGAGGCTGATGAGATCAGTGGTGAAGATTTACCTGTTTCACTAATGGTGAAGAGATCATTTAATCAGATTTGCATCGTTCGGTGCAGTCTTTTTCTTCTCCTTAGAAGGTTAAAACAGTTCCTACATCAGTAGAAATAGAAAATAAAGCAACAATACAGCAGGTTTTGCATTCTGCCAGTCTGTGCCTTTACAGAAAGGCCTCTGTGGAGTACAGGGCTGAGTGTGGAGCTGGGCAGACCTCGCTGCAGGCAGAGGAAACCCTCCCCTCTGGGCTGAAAGCTCTCTGTACTTCATGTGCTAAAATAATTGCTAGTTCAAAATGCTACTACATAGTACTATTCTGAACTTAAAGTAGCTATTATATTTGTGATCTGGCAGGTGCTTTTGCTTGTATCTGAAGTTCTCAGAATTTTATGCTGCCTCTGTCAAGTACTTGATTCGTCAAGTACTTGATGCTGAGAGCCATCCTACAAAAGACACTCTCAGATTCTTTATATTTATATGGAGCAAGAGTTCTGCACATAAAGAGGAATGTTCTCATAACCTCCTTCCCTTGTGCACAGTTCAGTGAGAATTGCTTGTTTATACCATTCCTGATCCCACAGTAACAGGTTACAGTAACATAAACAGCGTGACCTTTTAATGTGATGGCAGGAAGTAAAATGTGAAATCTATTTTAAAAATGCATCTTTGACTAAGGAAGAGTATACTTCCTTTTTCTGACGGGAAAAATAACCCATGCTAGTTCAGAAGATCTCGATTCCATTTTACTCTGTGGGGCCTGTTTTTTCCACTGTCTTCTGTACAGTCATTGCAGCTGCTGGAAGTAGGACTGAACCTCTGCCATCCTCGTGTGGAATTGGAGCTCCTTTCTTAACATTTGCACAGCCATCAGTGACTAAAGATGGGGGCTGCAGGAAAAACACAGCTCTGACACCAGCAAGAGGTTTTAGTAAGAGGAACTTCTTTTGGAAAGAAGGAAAGGGTGGGTCACTGGAGCAAGAACTGGAAAAATACTACATAGCTTATTAAACAGCTACAATACATATTGACACATTTGACAGAATTTCTGAATATTTCCAGAAGTGGAAGAGAAATGGGGAATTTTACCCAGTAGAGGAGGGGGGATGGACAGCTACCCAACTCTGGAAAACGTTTTTGTTTTCTTCCTTAAGTGTTTAATCAAATTGTCAATCAACACTGTCACTTCTTTCTGAGGCTTCTGCCCATGGAGAATTTTCCCAGTAAATCGCAGTTGCTACCTAGAACTTCACGGTGTCTGTGGGATGTCATGAACAAGAGTCGTGTTTCAGCCTGTGCTTTGTTTTCATTCCCAGCACTGAAACCCTCTCAGAACTGGCCTCAAGTGTTTCATGACCAGAGCAGATCTGCCCTCATGCTGTTTCAGAGCTCCTGTAGGACGTGTGTGAAGGACAGGGAGTGTTGGGAGCCAGCAAAGCCCTTCCTGTGATCCCTGCACGTTCCCTGGGAGCTGGGGTGGAATTGGCAGAGCACTAAAGAGCAGGGTTGGGGTCGGTGTGAGCACTGGGGCCGTGGTGTTTGCCATGAGCAGCGTTACCTGCTGGCTCATTAATGATTTCCCCGTGGATAGCAGTTGCCTTCTGTTCTCCAGCGGTCCCTGATCACTGACACACCTCCTGGGAGATAAAGCAGGGCAGCGTGTGGCAGCCTGGCTCTGCTGGGAGCAGCAGGGCACAGCAGCTGCTGACTTTGGGCACTGTTGGCCTGGGGAGAGGGGAGGTCTGATCAGCTGGGGTACAAACCCCACAGTGCTCAGCCCTTCTCTGCAGAAGGGCTCAGGAGCAGGGCTGTTTTCAAGGGTACCCCCACTTCTGGAGCTCCTGTGTCCATCAGACTCGTCTGGTGTTCAGCAGAGGCAAAAGATTGGAACAGGAGGTTGGAAATATGTGAAATCTTTACAGCTGCTAAGTTCCTGGATTTATTAGCCCACATGAGAGCATTAGTGGAGAGGTCTGATCTTGCCAGTCTCTTTAGAGCCTGTCAGGAAGCAGACGGAGCAGAAAGGTTTCATGGAAACTGACTTATGTCTTATTTGTCATTGATTTCGTGTTTTTAATTTGTGTAAAGCTGACCATCAGGAGCCTCCCCTGGGAGCCAAGGCTGTCAGACAAGGCTTTGCTTGGTCGCCCACACAGTCCAGTGTACAGGATACTCCTCTGTGACTGACTGGCTGACAGCAGGAAATTCCTCGTGTGCTGCTCTCCCTGCTGAGTCCTCTGCCACATCAAATTTGGGGTGGTAAAGCTGTTACATGCTTGTTACCTTGTAAGAGTAGCTAAATAAGTTAATATTGCTATTACTCCCAGTTAGGAGCAGGCACTCAAACATGTATTGCTTTCATGTAATAACATCTACAACTTTTGGGTTTTCTTGTACCAAAGTCTTTGCTAACAATGTGTTCTGCATGTAAAACTCTCTCGCTACAGGCAAAATTGTGTCTTGAAATACTTACAGAAGAAGAATCTAAAAATACTTGGCCCTCAGCAGTATTGATGTTAGAGGAGGCACTTGTGTGTGATTCTGATAGTTGATAGCCTTTATTTGTGGATCAGTGCTCAGAAGCCTTTGGTGTAGCTGTCTTTTGGGGGGGTGGGGAATGCAAATGGATGTCGTAGGTGTGAAGGGTTTATTTAAAGATATTTACTGCATTTTTTAGTATTCTTTGTTCTGTAAGTGTTCCAGATCTGTTCCACAGCTGCAAATGAGGATTTGAGGTAGACACCAAGTGATAAAGCATGTTTAGTCACAACTGATAACTGGCTTCGGCTGGCAGGAAGTGGAACATGATGAGCAAGAGTCTGGTGGAGCTGGGGTGTGGTGGCTTCAGTGCAGCACTGTCTGGGCTGGCAAGGAGTGCTGCAAGTGATAGCAGTCATGTGTTTCCAGAGAGGATACTGCCACTACAAGGGGTAGAAGTTGTTAGGGTTGCTCGGCTTTGCTAAATCAGTTGGTTTAGTTCTCAGATTTAGTTATTTTAAGCTAGCAGGATGAGTAGATTTTTGAAGTGGCAGTACTGTTTATCTCATCTGATCCACGCAACCGGCTCTCACTCTGCAGTCTGTTTCATTAGCATGGGGAGCATTCACCAGTCCTTTGAAGGCCTGGCTTGTCGAGTTTTGCAGTGTTTTTCATGTGCTGGAGTGCAGAGTGCTAATCTGTCCTGCATTAGGATGTCTGTGAGCACTTCCCTTGATTATGTGATGTCCCTGTTTAACACTGACATTTGTTTTTATAAACTCTCAGTTGCTTTCAGATGAGAAGATGTCCTGTACAGCTGGATGTGGAAGGTCTCTGTCCTTGTAGTGACAGTTAAAACATCCTCTAATAACACAGGATTGCTTCTGTCAGTGTCTTGAAGCATTGCTTTTCAACTTGGAGAACTAAAAATACCGAATACATTTTAGCATGGAAGGTCTGGCTGGTTTGGGGTTAAGGGAGGGGCTGTCTTTACACCAGTTCCCAGGGATTTTCTTGCACATCTACATCTCTGCTGTAAGTATTTAAGGGTTAGGTTTCTCTTTCCAAAAAGCACATTGGCTTTTTCTCTCTTTCCCTTAGAGCAGCTTACTACTCTGGAAGTAGTTGCATGAACACTGTGCTTTATGTGCAACTTGTTCTGTTAAACTTTGGTGTGGAACAGAGGTGTCCAGGCATCCTGCCCCAGAGCCTGTGGGGGCTGGACAGTCTGTCCTGTCCCATCCCTGCAGCCCTCACAGGACACGCTGGTCACACAGGGGGGACACGTGTGGGCTGGGGAAACAGCAGCAGTGTTTGACTTACCCCAAAACTGTGTTTGGGCCGTGAACTGGGAGCTGAGCAGCTCAGGTTCACAATGCTGTAAGGTTTAATATTAACCTAGCTTAGTTAGATTGCTTTCCCGAACACAAATTAGACAGTCATGTGAAAAAGCAGGAGTATCCTAATTCTGCTTTATCTAACATCTGTTTTCAGCAGTACTGTTTGTTCTCAGCAGGTTTTTGTGTGCATTGCAGTAGCTTGGCAACCTGTAGGTTGCACCATTCAGTGAATTCAGTATGCTTTTAATCATCACTACAATTTTCCTTTCCAAATTTGAATATTCTAAGTACGGTGAAGTGGGCATCTGTGATTATAACAGCAGCCTTAAACAGATCCCAACTGAAACAAGCTGTTCATGCAAATTTGTAATCCAGCAAGTTTCTGCAATTTCAGTCCAAAAGTCCTTCTTAAGAAAAGATACTTAAAACTTCTTTCTGGGAATGGTAGTTACGCAGTTACAGCTACTTCAAGTTGCCAAAGAGGGATTTGGGCCGTGTGCTGAGAAACAAAGCTACTGAAAGCAGGACTGCTTGCTGGTTCTGCTGTAGGAGCAAAGCTTGAGTTTGACCTTTCCCTGCATGCAGAGGCATGAACCTGCATTGTGCAATCCTCTTAATTGTACATTCTCTTTAAACTCTTGGAATCTTGTTAGGTTAGAAATGATAAAAAGCTTTTGGTAATAGTGTAATGAGCATGCTTTGGCAGAATGAATCTGTAATTCCGTTGCCTGTCTACTTACTGATGGCCAACGTGGTGAAACATTCTTTTGCCATAGATTAGAACTTGCTGGAATTTGGTCTTATACCCTTAATTGTAGGGAACAAACAGAATGCAGGAGGGAGACTCACATTGTGGAGCTGATACCTGTGTAACACATGGTTCATCATTTTGGATGCATGGGGTTCCTGGATACTAAATAAATTAAGTTTTCCCCCTCACATCTGACTGAAAAACTGCATCTCAAGGAAGCCAGTAAAGCAACACACAGTACAAACATCTTCAAGGGAATCAAGTTTGCTACTGTATAAGGTGTAGATGATGATGGTTTTTTAATAGGTAAAGCAGAGTTCACAATTTCCTGTATAACAATTCCCCCACTTCCTTTCTCGTGTGTTTTAGTACTTCCTCTGCATACAACCTTATAACTTGGAGAATTTTGATGGAGTTAGTAGAAAGTTGGAAATACAGCTGTGGCTTGTCCTATAGAATTTGAAATAGAAAAGTAACACTGACATGGTGTGAACGTGTGCCCCTTTGTAGTCACGGTGTGACTATTTCATTAACATGTGCATATACATCAGAAAGTTCAAGTTAGCTTTTAGATTCACATTGGAGTACCCAGTGTGAATGAAATAATTTATGCAGAAGGGCACCCCTTAGCCATGAGGGAAGAGAAATTTGCTTTAAATTCTTCTCAGTGTTTCAAAGTAATGAACAGTTTACTTGTGTTAGAACTGAGACATTTCTTTCTCATCTTAAACAGCTGGGAACTGGACCTTGTCTTTACCTCTCAGGGCAGGCTCTTCTGAATGCTCCAGACAGAGGGGAGATGGCCTTTACCTTATCAAATGAGAATATTTGCCTTTATAAATGAAACATTTCAGAAAGAATAGTGGGAAGTCTCTAAAGTCTGAATATTCTGTTGCATTTGGTGTGGTAACAGCATTGTGCTGTGAAGGCTAATTTAGTAGGTTTTGGAGAGGGAAAAAGTCTTTGGGGCTCTTATAATATGCAAACTAATTAGAGGTTCCAGTGAACACAGCTGTTTCTGGCCAAGCTGACTAAGCTAGGAATTCAAATTACTATTTTTAGTCAGCTTACAAGGTCTCTAGTTTTCAATGGTACCCTTGTTATTACTTCTAAAAAATTACATTGTTGTGTATTTATCACCCTGACAATAAGCATTTTTAGTGCAACCAGTCCATTACTTTTTAAAACGAACAGAGTGTTTGCAGTTCTGTGAGGTATTGTGAAAGTAGCTTCAAAATTGCATTCTGAACTAGGTTTTTTCCTACTAAGCTTTGTTTGGAGCTCTCTGCAAAGATTACTGGATGAGAAAAAGCGTTCCTCAAAATCTGTGGGTACTGAATAGACCTACTTCATGCAGAAATGTGTTGCTTTTTTTAAAAAAAAAAATCAGTCTAATTTTAACATAGCATATGGCAAGCTGGTGTCTAAAACTGCTTTAACTGGCTGTGCTTTCTGAAGGCATTTATAACTCGTTTAACTCCAGATAAGAATTAAAGAAAAACTACTGTAATTCGTATTTGCTTCTGTGAACACCAATAGCTTGCTTACTGTAACCTATAAATTATGTTAGATAAGATCTGAGTTTAGTTTTAGTCAGTGTTAGGGGTAGAAAATGAGGCTTGCAAATTTATTCTGTTTTCACAAAATCCTGTTTTCATGATGGTAAGAGACTTTCAAACCAACTCAAATCAGGAAGATAAAAATGAGGCAAACTCCAGAAGTTCTGATTCCTGGGTGAGAATCCTTTTGTTTCTGGCTTTGTGTCATCATGGAGAATACACCATTGAGAATTAACCCAGAAGTGCTTTTGTATTTAGGAGTTTGTCACCAGAAGTGCAGGAGGAATGCAGGATTCCCAGGCCTGGCTCCCGTGGCTCTGAACGTGCTCCCTTCCAGCGCCAGTCCTTTTTTCCATAGTGCTCATGATGGGGTAGAGGAGCTCATCTAAAGCTTTCTTCCCTTGCCTGCAGGAACCAGGGAAGACAGAAGTATTCCTACAAGAGCCTAAAAAAAGTTGCCCAGAGAAATGGTTTCCCTTCTGAAAGGAGAACTCTGGGGTTGTCCCAGCACAGCTGTTGGTTACAGCAAAGGGCTGGGTTCCTGAGGTGGCAGTGAGAAACCCTGAGTGCTGAGTTAGACACTGAGGAGCTGGAGCATCCCAGCTGGGAGCTGATCCACTTGGAGAACACAAGTAGCATCCCTTACAGCAGCCAAGAGGTGTCTGCTGCCTGTCCTTACTGGGGACTTCCCTGGGGCATTGGCACCACTCCTCAGAGAGGACACAAGTTTGGAAGAGAGAGAGCAGATCAAAATCCCTCTCTAGAATAAGGTCTCGTTCTCATTGAAACCCTTTAATGTTTTAGCAGTCCAAGAAGACAGAGATGTTTCTTTTGGAATGTAATGACAACAACAAACTTGATATTGGGGTATTCAAAGGACAATAGCAGTGATGTGAAAAAATGTGTGGTATTTTGCTTTGTAAACCCTGGAAGTATGTTTTTGTAGCTCTGAGTCTCTGATGAGCACAGGATTATGTGTGTGCACGTTCTCACAACCAGCCCATCTTTTCCCTTTGCAGCAAATGCTGATGTCGTGTTAACAGCATAACAAAAAGGAATTGATGATAAATCTTGGAGTGCACGAAGTCTCCTGCTTCCCCCATTACTCACTGCATTGCCTGTGGTTTTGGGAGGTGTTGTGAGGTGCCAAGTCAAGTTGTTGAATTTGTAAGGAGCTTGATAAGTAAATATGGGAAGTCTGGAGCTCTTTGACAACTCAGATTTTCTGTTTTCAGGCACGTGTGGTTCTGTGAGGCCTCTCTGACAGGGGTGAAGTTTTTTGCTCTCACACTGTCTCTGTGCAGACATCTCTCATTCCACCTAGTTTGTAATTTTGTTTTGAGCACCCACCAGAATTTCTGAGGTCAGATTATTTCCTGTTTTCAAGTGATATTGTAAACTTCTTTGGTCTTCATTACTGGTAACCCCTTTAATGTAGTCAGTGGCACCTTGTGGAGAGGTGTCTGTTTTTTTGTGTTGGAAGCTCCTCATCTCTCTCTGACAGAAGCAATGCTGCAGAACAGGCTGAGAAGTGTGAGAAGCATCGTCCTGTTTGCTAAATCCAGGGGTAAAAATCCTTGTGATCTTACTCAGGGAATCACATGCCTTCCAGGGAATTGTCCTGGTGCTAAATGTATGGTATAAAACCATACTGAAAAAAACCCCAACCTCACCACTGGGAGACATTTTAAAAAAATCTTTTCTTTCTCTGACTTGTTAGGATTGCCTTGAGGATTAGAGCTATAAAATGTCCCAAAGCTTGACAAATAATTTATCTCTACTGGATAAGCAAAATGAGGGATTTGTGAGAGATGATGACTTTGTAGTAGCTGGAAGTTTTAGCCACACTGCAGGTGCTGCTCAGGTCTTGTGTGTTTTGTCGGTCCCGTACCTGTCCCTGAGGGAGTCACTGACTAAACTCCCTGGCGCTTCGTGGCTGCTCCCTAATTAGTTTCAATTAGGGACGAAAGGGAAAGCTAATGAGTTGGTGAGGTGGTGTTCCCAGGTATGTGTGGCTGGTGTTTTGGAGTGCTTTAGGAACACTTGCCGTGTTCCTTCAGCTCCTTTCCCAGAAGAGGCCTCCGGTTCAGCAGTGGGCTCTGTGCTGGCAGCCCCCGGGGTGCGGCTGTCCCTGGGGAGGGAATGTGATAGGGTGTCCCAGCAGCTGCAGTGTCTGGGAATCACCCCGTGCCTGGCAGCTCTGCTCCGTGCTGGGCTTTCATGGATAATTCCATAGCACAGCAGAAGGTGGCTGGAGCTCGTGTGGGCCGTGCTGTGGGAATGCAGCTGGCGGTGGAGCTGCTTCACCCTGCAGCACCCTGAGCACCCTGAAACACTGTTCTCAGGCTGAGTTCGGTTTTCTCTGTACCTTCTAGTCGTGGTGTGTGCTAGGCAATTAGCTCTCTCACATATGGTACCTTGTGTTGAAAATGATCTTGACAAAATTAAGATCACTTGGGAATTGCAAACTGCCCTTTTTGCTTGGACATTTCTGGTATTTTAGCAAATTCTGCACGTCACAGATGAGCAGATGTCACTGTAGATGGGGAATACTGCACTTACCTAGTTGTCTGTCATTGTGACCAGTATTTTTAAGATACCAATTAGTAACCTAGATGTGTTTAACTCATTTAATCTCCAAAAGGATTAAAAATAATGCTGTGGTAGTTCTGCAACTGTGAGTTTAAACTGCTGATGAGACAACTGCGTGAATGTTGGCATTTCTCTTGTGAAAAATAAATCGAACATTTGCAATCTTATTTCGTTGCTTTAAAATATTTGTCCTGAGTGAAATGACTGCGGTGTTTGTCTGTTGAGCAGCTGAAGTGCTGTGCTGTTTGTTTGGCTTTTAGTCAACACACTTTCCAGGAAAAGGTGAAAGGACACAAACACCACAGACGAGTTTCGGTCGTAGCTCAGCGCATGAGAAGTGCACGTCCTGATCTAAAGTGAAGGCTCTTTTTAAAAAACTTCATTGAGGCTTGGTGGGAAGAGTCAAACTCAAATACTCAGAGCTGGGTGCTTTCAAACTCACCTGTGATATTACTCCTGGAGCCCACAGAGCTTGTTGTGTGTTCGGTGCTCCTGCTCGTTGCAGCGGTGCTGGCACAGCTCATTAGATGAGTGTGTTAAAAGTCTTCCCAACTGATGTAGGGGGCCTTCAGCTGTGCCAGTAGATCCAGCACTAAACAGCTGCCTGGAATCTTCAGGCAGAAGGTGATGATATCCTTCTCTGCTGGTACAACACCTGGTTCTGCAGTGGCCTTTCAGATTCCTCCTTAGCTGTAGGTAACACCAGATACTCTGCAAATTTGTGGTTTTTCAGTGGGCATTGTGCCAGCATGCCCGAGTGAATAGAGGAGCAGGATGTGTTCAGAGCCAAGAGCCTTGGAGCAGATGCATCCACTGGGATCAAAAATGGGAGAAAAGGGAAAAGAATCTGTAAAGATCTGTTCAGCTTTTAACTGGTAAACTTTGAATGTGTGGTCTGGTGAGGAAGCAAGACTTATATTTGATTATCTTATTTGCTTATTAATCAAATTAGTTCATTTATTTTAAGATTAAATGCTGGTAATGGATTATGGAAGATTTGGGGGAGATAGTACAGTCTTGCTTTCTTAACATTAACTGGGGTTATCAGCACAGTATCTCTGTAGGAGAGTAGAGCACTCTGAGTGAGTGTAGGTAAAAATTCCTTGGTAAATTATTCCATGGTTCCTATTTCACAAAGCCAGAGATCCCCTTGAGAAAGTGTGAACTGTCTGCAGTGGGGGGCATCTCCTGTCCTTTTGTTTCCAATTTGAAACATACCACTTGCAGCTTGTCTGAATTCTGGAAAATACCTGGGTTATGCAGCACATGGAAGGATGTGAGAAGTGCTTCCCATCCCTTCCTTACATTCTAGCATTTGCAGGCTTCATGTCTTTTTTCCCTCTCTGAAGCCTGCAAAGCCTTGGATTTCGTTCACGGTTTTTTGGTGGTGGTAGCTCTGTAAAAGCTATAATGCTCTTAGATGGCTTGTGACATGTCAGAATGAAAATATTAGGTAACTAAGAAAGCAGGACTGTTTATAACCACAGTTGTCAGTCTGTGAAGCCTGGAATACCCTACAAGCCAGCAATGATACGTTTTTAAACTCACACAAAACCCATACTGCAAACAAATTAAGGTCTGGATTTGCTATGCAGACTAAATTCCTTTAGGAGTTCTGTGGGTATCTGGTCTGTGGGATGCACCAGTCTATTTGAGATGAGGTTAAACCAAAACTCTGTGTAGAGACCCCTGATGTTTGGGCAAATCAGGATCTGGATCTCATCTCGGTGGTTATTTTTCTTAGAGAAGAAGAGCAACTGAGTTAGAGCCTCTTGACACTTTAATGAGAGTGTGGTTTATTTCCTGGCACTGACTTTGTTTGATGATACAGATAGCAAAGCTTTGCTTTTGCACAACAGCTGTCAAGAAAAAGCCATTTCACATTCTCAAACGTCTCTATCCTTCCAATAATGTCCAAGATGCACTTCTGGAGCAGATTGAGTATCTGGGAGGAAAAATAGAGATGGATGTGAAGAAGAAGGGAACTGGAGTTGTTTTGTTACGCTGACACTCCATTCAGTTGTTTCCTGTTTTGGCAGTGAGTACATGGCTACAAAACAGCAGAAGTGGAGTGCTCCTGCCAGCAGCTCTGAACTTCTTCTGTTATGGGTCATAAATTTCAAGGACAAACTATATTTTGAACTTACTGAAATTTGAGAAGTCTCATGTAATTCTTTAACCTGATACTAAAGTTTAGCTCTTTGATTTCCCTGGCTCTGCTACAGAACCAGAATTGAAAAATCAGTTTTTACCCATTGCAGATGACACTGAAGCAATACAGGAGTCTGAGCAGCTCAGCTGTGCAGTAGTGCCATGGTCTAGTGACAGCAGTGCCCTCCTTCTGGGAAGATGCACAATAAACACACTGGGAAAGTTTGGAAGTGACACAAGTCTGTGGCTTTCTCCCTTCTGGAAGTACACAGCCAAGCCCTGAGAGCCATTGGGGTGCAGGTGTTAAAGTGAGCATTTTCAGTGTTCATTGTCCCCCCCAGTGGAGTGGGTGCAGGTGTTAAAGTGAGCATTTTCAGTGTTCATTATCCCCCCCAGTGAAGTGGGTGCAGTAGAGGGCTGTGGGGTTTGCTTTCAGGAGAGCCTGCAGTGAGGCATGCTGAAACCAGTCCGTGGTGAGAGCTGATCTATGATACCTGCTAGCTGGGATAAACACGGGCCTGGGAGAAATGAGCCCACTTTGCCACGTGTTGATATGATTGAATATGGCAGCCATGCCCAGTTTGCATTCTCCTGGGGGGTTATTTCCGTGCTCCCAGCAGCTGACCGGTGTCACAAAGCCTCTTGCACCGCCGTGCCACGGCGTGCTCGGAGTGCCCGGGCGGTGCTGAATTAGCAGGGGGCTTTCTAGGAAAACCATGTTGCAAGTGTGTGATTTCTCATTTATTTCTTTATTTGTTTTGACCTCGTGTGATAGTGGTGTTGAACTTTAAACAAGCCTGTCCTTTCCTCTCTGTGCTGCTTGACCTCAGGAAGAAGCTTGACGTAGCAGGCAACTGGTTTGGGGTTTTTTTTGAGGGAGATTAATAAGCAAATCAATACTACCATATCTGATTTGAAAGCAAAGCTAGGAGACTAGATAAAATGTTTTTAAAGGGTATTAAAATCCACATTTATTTCACTTAGCTGGCTAAAATTCTGCAGCTGCTTGTGAAGATTTATGTTGTGTGATGCAACTGTCTGTTCATTTATCTGACTTTTAATGACCTTCCTCTTACCTACAAGTTACATCCTCCTTTCTTGTTCTTGCCCAAACATCCTGCTGTAAAGCTTAGTGTAGGATAAGAAATCAAATCTTCCTTGTCAAAGTGGGTTACAGGAGCAGTTGTGTGCTTTATATCTTCATGAGGTTCTTTGGTTGGGGGCCAGTTTGCTCCTTCCCATGCTGAATCCAAAGACCTTTTCCCATTTGTGTGAAGTAGGTGTTTGTTGTGGATCCCTTGTTACTTGCTGGTTTTCTTGTGCTCTTCTCTACAGGTCTTTGCAACCTCTTTAATTCTAGGAGTATTTCCGTTCTGAAATCAGCCTGTAGTGACATCTTGGGAAAAGAGCACCTTCCACTTGACTTTATTGTAACTTTTTTACTCTTCCACCTTTTCCAGCAGTGCCATGTGTTACCATTTTTTCAGTGCCAGCTTTAAGAGGAAGCCTGTTTTTTAAGCTAAGATAAGTCTTTTATATAAGTCTTTATATAATTTTTGTGAATTGCTCTCCTTAGTGTGAGTGTCTGAGTAGATGGATTAGGAGCAATTCTGTAGCCCCTGATAAGATCTTGGCATTTGCTGCTTCCTGTAGGAGCAGAACTGTTAAAATGACAGTAAATCGTTATCTCTGAGTCTGAGCTGCTCCAGTTTATGGTGCAATTAAAGAGTGTGATCAAACTGAGCCCTGCTGCAAGGCTTCCTGGGAGTCTGCCTGCTGAAGCTGAACACACTGAGACTGCACCTTCAGTTTCTGTTCTGAATTCTGATGCACAAACCTGCACAGTGTGCTTGAATGGCTCATGGCATGGCCACCTCTTCCTATGGCCTTACCTAGTATTTACTTGAGGATTTTGGGGGGCATCTTCTCTTTCTGAGTCTCATGCTGGTGTCTGAACAAGATTGGGAAAGTGTAGCCCCATGTGCTGTTGTGCTCAGAGCTGCAGGAACTTCCCATTTGAAGAACAGGGCTTCAGCAGACTTCCTCTTTCCACCCCTGAAGTGTTCAGGGGACAGGGCTTAAAACCAGGAGATGAGTGGCATGAAGTGACTCATGCTCCAAACCCAAAGCGTTTGGCTTTGGAAAACTGACTTCAGTTCTAGCCCTTCCTCTTTAAAGTTTTATATTGCACGACCTTTTAGATGAAATGTCGAGCTTCCTTTTTAACAGGCAGGATCTCTGCAGTGTCACTGAGTTGGATTCAAGGAGGTGTTTTGTAGCTTCATAAATCTCTGCCTTCAGCCACTGCCTTCAGTTCTCGTGACATCACTGGCTTCAAGTGCCTCAGAGCACAATAACTCCATGCTGTGAATGAGTCTGATTTCTCCAGCATGGAGACCTTGTGGTGCTGTTACGAGATGTTCTGAACCTCCCCTGACAGCAGTTCAGTGGAGTCAGTAATTATGTGACTCCAGCAGTAACCAGGACCAGAAGTGTTTGACAGAGCCCATGATGTGGCCTGTGGCTGCTGTGGGTAACTTGGCACTGGGTTGTTTCTCTCCAGTCATTTTCTCTCTTGAAGGCAGTTGTGTTTCCACTGAAGTCAGCTGCATATCCTGGAAGTGACCTTGGATGATAAATTTTCTTTGGTCACTTCAGATGTTCCAGCAACTTCTGTATCCAAAAAAAAACCCCAACCAAAACTCCAAAGCACTTTTCTCCCACGTTGCTGAGGACAGTGTTCCCCATGTGATGTCCAGGCATGCCTGCTCTCCAGGATTCTCTGTTTTACCCTGTTCATCGCACTCAGCAGTGAGGTGCTGGGTGCTGGCTGCATTTTCACACGAGGCAGCAGCTTGCCTGTTGCCATATCTCCATCCCTCTTTTGTTGCCATCCCACCCCCACCCCGTGTTTCTTCCTGTTTGCTGAAACATGCTCCAGAAATACATTGCTGTCTTTAAATAGTCTGCTGAAGGCACACGAGTGGCTTCTTTCTCTCCATTTTCTCTGTGCCTGTGGCAGTTCAGCATCTCCTAGAGCTCCATTTTTCTCCAAGTACCTTTAGGCACCATGGCATCTTGAAAAAGATCTGATATTTGCTGCTGAGGTAATAGCCAGCTCTCTATTCCCTGCACAATAAATTGCCACTTTCAGTCCCTGAAATACTCAGTGTTGGTGTTTGAACCTGTGGAACTCCTGGAGACTGGCAGTAGTTTGTGTGTGCACATACATGTGGATGCTTAAGTGTAACATGTTTGTATTAGAATGCCTTTGTATAATTCCATTTCTGTAAAGAAGCCCTTGATCCATTTCTTTTTAAAGGAGGGGACAGTTTTTCAAATTTGTTAGTGCTGTGAAACAGAACTGTGTATTAATGCTGCTGCTAATTAGCCCAGAATTTACAGAAAAATTCCTTAGGGATCTTGGTTTGGTTTGCATTTTGATGCTTTTATAATATGAATCCTAAGTGGAGGGGAGTTGGTTTTGGGTGTTAGGGACTTAAATGCACATTTGGGAAATGTGGTTAGTGATCTAGAAAACGATTTTTCCTTAGTGCCCTGGTTTTTTCCTCTTGTTAATCCTGTACAGTCAGTACAGAAGAATAAATCCTTGTAAAGTACAAAGTCACCAACCTAATGTCAGAGACAAATTTCTGAAAACCCCCATTTTAGCTGCCTCATGTTTGAGATATTAGACTGTGGCAGTCCAGATCATATTCTCCAGACTGCATTCTTCATAAGCAGAAATACTGGCAGCCATGTGTTCAGTTATAAAAAGCTGGCAGCTGATGTCAGGCCTTATTTCAGTGAGGAGCCGCTTCGGAATACTGTGCTAATTTTGGGCAGGTTTATGTAAATCAGAGCTCTTCTCCTGACAATTCAGTGCAAATTGGTACATACCTGAATAATGCAGCAGAAGAGATAAACAGGTGATGTGCTGCAGGACATGGCCCACTTGAAAAAATCTTGAGCACTGCACATGATCCTTTATACTCAGAACTGTGCTTACACAGTATTTATTTACAATGTGAAATTGTGTTTCAACAAATGGGGACTAATGTCCAAGGCCAGCAGGATTCTTTTTATTTTAACTTCTGAAATTGTCTCAGATAGCTGAGCTATTTTATGTGTCTGAAAAGCCCCAGCTGAGAGAACCCTGGTGACACGTTTGAGATGCTCCATGTTTTAGCTGGGCACATGAATCGGGTCCAACTGACTTCTGCCATTGCATCTTTGTGGCACCTTGCTGATAACTCAAGGTAATGATGGCAGTGCTCTTAGACAAGTCACCTCTGTGTGTGTGTGTGTGTGATGCCAGCTGGGGTACACAAGTTTTTTCTGTCACAATGGATGTTTTCAGTGCTGCTGAGTCAGAAGCAGGGTTGATATTTTCACTGATGCTGCAAACAAGGGCTTAAAGCATTTTATATGGAAGTGCTCTGGGGCAGAGACCCTGCTCCTTCAGGAGCTGAAAGGCATAATGTCTGCTGAATGTTCTGCTACTTTATTATGCAAACTAATGATATTTTAATAAATAATGGTAGTGTTGGATTCTGATAAATTTAAACTCGATTCTTAATTTGAGGCCCAAAGTGCTTTCTGCCCAGAATTCCCTCACATGAAGATGTGAAGTCAAATGGGTATTTGTCTTAAAATAGCTAATGGTCTGACATTAGATGGATTCATACCTAACAGATTTTTTTTTTGTTTGTTTCAGGACATCAGGCATGAAGCCAGTGATTTTCCATGCAAAGTGGCCAAACATCCCAGAAACAAAAATAGAAATAGGTACAGAGATGTCAGCCCCTGTAAGTACACTTTCTTTTCCATTGTTTGTAAGACTGTTGACCTCTAATGACCTCTAACAGCTAAATGTTCTTTGTAAGGACAAGATTCTGTTAGGTGAATAAGCATCCAAGACAATTCTCTTTGTTAATATATTTATTTATTTGTGAGATTGATGTCACAGGATGCTGTTATATCCATAGGATTATACTAGAGCAGACAGTAGAGTCTGTATTTGTGAGCAGAAATCTGAAGAAAGAAACTTGTTTACCTTTGAGTTCTTCTGCTAGAGAAGAAGGGTGGCTGAAGTAGCATTTCTGAAACTGCAGGGGTGGTTCCTGTGCAGTGTCCTCACCTGGCAGAGCATCCTGCCAGGCAGCACAGGTGGCAGCAGTGCCCCTTCTGGGAGCTGGGAGCAGCCTGGCATGGAGCTCTGGCTGCCAGGGATACAGCTGAGCTCACGGGCTCCTTGGAGCAGAGCAGGAGCAGGGGTGATGCTCCTAGGCCAGAGCTGGGGTTTTGAAGTGGCTGTGTCCCGTGTGCTGGGGAAATGCTCCTCTGAGCAGGGATCCTGTACAAACACAGCTCTCTGCTGCAGCCTGGCTCTCCTGCTGTGATCCCAGGGACAGGGACAGTCACTGCCCACGCCTGGCACCCAGGGCTGGGGCTGCAGCAGGCTGCAGGAGGGGCAGGGCTGCACTCCATGGTCAGGAGTGATGCCTCGTGTGTCTGGTGTATGATATTTGGTGTATGTGGCACTGCAGGGAGCTCCCAGGGGGTCTCTGAGCAGCCTTCTCTGCCCAGCACAGCGCCAGTCCTGGGCCATGTGTCCCCTCAGGGTGCAGCACATCCCTGTCCCAGGCCAGATGTCCAGCTGCTGTCCCAGGGCAGATGTCCAGCTGCTGTCCCAGGCCACAGTGCTGCTCTGTGGCAGAGAACTTCTGGCTTGGTGCTTAAAAGCTCCTGAAGCCTTTGGGGCAGCTGAGCAGAGCAGTAATGTTGCACACAGTTTGCTTTACTAAGCAGTTCTAATATTTGAGATTGTGAGTAACAAATTCCTTCTTGTCTTTAGATAATCCTGCTTCCAGTCTGTTTGCTTTCTTGCAATATGTGGGAGCCCTTGTGTGTATTGAGTTTTTTTAGTTGGTGGTTTGGTTTTTTTAGTCCCAAGTCAAGCAAGTGACTAACAAAAGAGCAAAGAATTTACATTTGCTGTGTTTCTTGAATTTGGTCATTTTTTCTGTACATTAAAGGGTGGTTGGGTTGGGAACAGGAGCTAAATGTCTCTAGGAATAAAAGGTCTCTGTCCTGTTTGCCCAATACGTGTTCAGACAAACCTTTAACAACCTTGAACAAGCTGGATTTGAATGTTTAAGCTGCAAAAGATAAGCAGTTGTGTAATTAGATTTATTTAAAACCAGCAACTCGCTAACTGTATAAATAGGTCAGTGTGATCTGGTTTGCACATTGCAGTGGGGATTATTTCAGACACAAACCCTTTGCTCCTGCAGGGTGTTGGTGGAAGGTGAAGTGGGAGCTGTGCTCTCTGTGTGGTGCTGTCCTTGCAGTGCCTGGGTTGTATTCCAGAGTCCCAGCCCCAGTGAGCCCTCCCCTGGGTGGGATTGAGCTCTTTGTCCTGTCCTGGGTGGGATTGAGCTCTCTGCCCTGCCCTAGGTGGGATTGAGCTCTTTGCCCTGCCCTGGGTGGGATTGAGCTCTCTGTCCTGGGTGGGATTGAGCTCTCTGCCCTCCCCTGGGTGGGATTGAGCTCTCTGCCCTGCCCTGGTGGGATTGAGCTCTCTGCACTCTTCAGGCCAGCTCAGCTGTTTGACCCTCACATCTGATGGGGATGTGCATGGATTGTGCTGTGTTGCATATGCATTAACCAGTGTTTTCTAATTGTGCTGCAGTTGATCACAGTCGAATTAAGCTAAACCAAGGTGACAATGACTATATCAATGCTAGTTTGATAAAAATGGAAGAGGCCCAAAGGAGCTACATCCTTACCCAGGTAATTGCTGGCAGTAGATAATAAAAATCTTATGGTGGCTGCAGTTGTTTTTAATGGGTTTTCTGTTTGTTTTCTTTATTGTAAAGCTACTTTAGTGCATATAAACATCTGTGTGTGTGTAAAAGTCACTGCTTTTCCCTGAATCTGTCGGTTCCACACCTATCTGTATAACAAATTGAAAAGTACCCAGATCCCCTGTTTTATTCTGAGAGCCAGCAACTGTGCCAGGGTTCTTGTTTGTGCTGAATATTCACTTCCCTGGAGGCTGTCCTGATCTCTAATCTTGGCCTTTTTTTTACCCCTTCCTCCCACACTTTAGATAAAGGTAGACTGGGATTAATATTTTCAAGTGACAGCTCTTCCTTCCTGTTTCTAAAGAATAAAGATAAATGTTCTCAGGAAGAAATGGGCAGTGCAGTGTGGAAATGGTCCTTTGAACACAGCTCTTACTCCCCTTACTCAGAGCAGGGGGGTTGATCACAGGGTTGAACTCTGTGGAATAGTCAAATGTGCAGCTGACTGGTGCTGGTTACCTGGCCTGAGCCAGAATTTAATGGTTTGAATGGCTTTATTTAAATCCAGTCGTTCTTTCTGAGGACCTGCTCTTCTGTCTGAGCACAGGAGTGGATGGATGGCAAACCCAAACTTGAGAGCAGTAGCTTTAGAGCAGAAAATAGCAGAGGAACAGAGCAGAAATGGGAGGTTTTAAGGAAATGTACTTTGGGAATAGATAGCAGTCTTTAAAAGGAGTTACTGCTTCATTCAGTCCCAAAGCACATCTTTGAACATTCTGGAAAACCATGTAATTTGTTACTGATCTGGCAGCATTTCAGTCTTCTGGATGTTTATCATTTAGTCAAGTAATTTTCAAGTACCATGAATAAGGATGAGGTGTTGCAGGGTAGTTTGACACAGATGTTATTTCTGCTTTTATTGAGTGGGGTTTATTTCCCCATGACCTTTGTATACCTTTCCTAAGAAAATGCAGCGCTTTTCACTCCCAGTTCTGTTCTCACAAATGAGACTGTGCCTCTCTTCCTCTTCTGTGTGGGGGGAAAAGATTAACCATGCTTTCATGGGTAAATTCATAACATGGAACTTAAAGCTGTCTCACTGCATTTTTTTACAGTTTTAAATGAGGAGTTGCTGGTTACATGTTAAAATCCATTGCCTTGTGCAGGGACTGTTACTGGGGAAGAGTGCACTGACATTTACAAAAAATAATGCTTATTTCTGGGGATTCTGTCTCTGCAGGGACCTTTGCCAAATACTTGTGGTCACTTTTGGGAGATGGTTTGGGAACAGAAAAGCCGTGGTGTTGTCATGTTGAACAGAGTGATGGAAAAGGGATCCGTAAGTACTCACCCACTTCTTGCTGTGTGCTCATCACATCTATGGTTTTCTCCAACAAAAAACCCAAGTATAACCAACCCAAAGAATGGGATGGGATGGCTCTAAGTAGTTTTTGTCTAAGAAATTGTGCCTGGAATTGAATACCTGGTGAGCTGATCTTAGTGCAGGCAGAAAATCCCTCAGTTTGTAATTGTGGGTCCTAATTTCTCGTGAATTTGGCTAAAACAGGGCACAAACACAACCTGACTCCACACAAATGGAAGTCTGTGCTGCTAACCAGGGGGTCTGGAGTTGTTCTCAGGGTACACAGACTGGTTGGCTCATTAAGGTCCTGGCATGCAGCAGTCTCTGCAGAACTCATCTCTCTGGGAGACCTTAATAAGAAAATGGCAATTCACTCAGGGGGTAATGACATTTATGTGTCTCCTGCTTGGTTTTAGATAAAGTGTGCGCAATACTGGCCACGGAAGGAGGAGAAGGAAATGTTTTTTGAAGATACAAACTTGAAATTAACGTTGATATCTGAAGATATAAAATCCTACTACACAGTACGACAGCTGGAATTGGAAAACCTGACCGTGAGTACAGGATCTCATCCTTGTTCTCCTTGGGGTGAAATTCCCCTCCTCACCAACAAGGGCTTCAATTGTTCATGATTTGAATTCATGATGGTCATGAATTGTTCTGGATTTGATGATTCTGCATGAGATGTCATGGAAATGAAACCTTTGGATATTTATGGGATGTACCTGGGGACACTCCAGACACTTCCATGTCTCAGCCATACCCAGAGTGACACAGGCTTCTGAACTGCACTGAAATAACTAAACTGTAAATAAGTTTACATTTACTTACCCAATTCCCTTTGCTCCCAATGGAGACCTTCACAACAAGAGATAATTACTTGTAATTAGTTTCTTGGCTGTGCAGCTGCAAAAGCCCCCTCAGACTGGTGAAACTTTCCCCTTGGAATTTAAATCAGCCCTTCTGACTGGTGTATCCAGACTAAAAGAATTCCCAACCCCTGTTTTTGCAGAGCCAGGAAACTCGGGAGATTCTGCACTTTCACTACACCACCTGGCCCGACTTCGGGGTGCCGGAGTCGCCGGCCTCGTTCCTCAATTTCCTGTTCAAGGTGCGGGAGTCGGGCTCGCTGAGCCCCGGGCACGGCCCGGTCGTGGTGCACTGCAGCGCCGGCATCGGGAGGTCGGGCACCTTCTGCCTGGTGGACACCTGTCTGCTGCTGGTAAGGGCCACCTGCAGGGCCACCTGCTCTTCTGCAGGGCCACCCTGCTCTCCTGCAGGGCCACCCCGCTCTCCTGCAGGGCCACCTGCTCTTCTGCAGGGCCACCCTGCTCTCCTCGGCCACCCCGCTCTCCTGCAGGGCCACCTGCTCTCCTGCAGGGCCACCTACTCTCCTGTAGGGCTACCTGATCTCCTCGGTCACCTGCAGGGCCAGCTGCTCTCCTGCAGGGCCACCCCGCTCTCCTGCAGGGCCACCCTGTTCTCCTGCACAGACACCTTCAGGGGAGCTTTGGTGCAGCCCTAAAGGATCTGGGGCAGGGGCTGGGAGCGGTTCCCAGTGATATTTTTACTTGGCTGTTTTGGGAGTCTATTCCAAGGCAGGTCTCGTTCCTAAGTGGCCATTTTGGGTCTGGGGAAGAGAAGTCTCCAGTTTTCAGAGTGATTCACAAAGACAGGCTTTGCCTTCAGGGAGAGCAGCAGTTTTGAGGCCCGGTATTTTCCCCTGTGTGTTTTTGGAGACCCAGTAAAGAGCTGCTGAGAGCAGTTGTGTGTGAGTTCATTCATTCTGTGATGTGGAGGGTGGTGTGAAGGCCCCAGCACGAAGTGAGTCATTGCTGTGAACCTCATCAGAGCAGAAAACACGTTCCACGTTTTTATCTGCAGATGGACAAACGGAAAGATCCCTCTTCTGTGGACGTTAAGCAGGTTCTCCTGGAGATGAGGAAGTACAGGATGGGGCTCATCCAGACTGCAGATCAGCTCCGGTTCTCCTACTTAGCTGTTATTGAAGGGGCAAAATTCATCATGGGAGATGCTTCAGTGCAAGTGAGTGCTCCTGGCAGCTCCCAGGGAGCTGCAGCAAGTGGGTGGGAGGAACAGGATGGAAAGAAGCTTCAGATTTGGTGCTTGCTTCAGCTGCAGTACGTGTTTATGTTATGCAGCTTTTAGGTACAGTGCTTTACAATCTGTCACGACCTAAAGAGCTGTATTTTATTTATTTCCAAGTGTACCTGTGATGTAGCAGGTGCCTCCTGTGCTTTCCAGCACAGTCACTGGGGTGGAGCTGCTGCATCAGCCTCCCCTGGCATTTCAGACAGCACAGGTTTTCTAATATGCCTGAAGTTTAAGTGTCATGATTAAATTCATCAGGGTTTTTTATGGTAAGCAGAACTCTAGCAAAATAGATTTTCTTTTGTGCTGCTGAAGTTTTTTAGAAGCGGATTGGAATTTCTTGCTTTAATGGCCAGTATGTTTTGTGTAGTGGATGTAGCTTGGGCTTGGAGTTCTTGTGTTTTTCTTGCCTTTTTTTAAATGCAAATGAAGAGCCACTTTAAGAATTAATTAAAATGTAGAGTATAAGGATTGTGCCGTGGTAAAGTTTAAAGTTAGAGCAGCTTACGTAAGAGAAAAGCTTAACAGGGCTTGTCCTTCCCCGAAGGAGCAGTGGAAGGAGCTCTCCAATGAAGACCTGGAGCCACCCCCTGAGCACACCCCCCCACCTCCCAGGCCCCCAAAGAGAACCTCAGAGATGCACAACGGGAGGATGCATGAGCACCCCGAGTTCTGCCCCAGGCAGGAGGCAGCGGAGGAGGAGGTCAGGGGCTCCGGCAGCAGTGGGGACGAGGCGGTTCCGGACGGCAGAGCCCGATCTGCGCCCCTGAGCACGGACAGGTACAGCCCTCACTGCCCCCTGAGAGCTGGGGTCAGGACACAGCCACGGTCAGGCAGTGGGGAAGGGGAGGAAGATGCTCAGTTCCACCTTGAGATGCTCTTTGGGAGTTAGGGCTGAACGAGCAGCCACTTCCATCTCTCTCTGGCTTTCCGGGCAGGTGCTCGATTTCAGAGCTTTGGTGTTGCCCTGACCAGATGGAGGTGTGGGTTGGGTTTGTTCACTGCTTGTCTTGGTGCAGACTTGTGATGACCAGTGAAAGCAGGTGGTGGTTGAAGCTTATTCTTTAAAGGGCACAGGGAATCTTCCCAAGCTCTTCCTAAACCGCTGTTGAACAGCCAGATGTGTCCTAACTGGAGACAGGCTGTGCTTTGGTGGCTGCTGCAGCTCCAAGAGGTTTCCAGCTCTCTGGTGTTCCCTGTCCTTGGAGCATGGCTTCTCTCCTCCATGGCCAATCCAGTATGGAATATTTGTTCCTACCCAGCCCTGAATGTCCCTTCCTCTGTCCTCAGCACTAGTCACGACACTGAACCCCGGAGGAGAACTGTTGGTGACAACCCGCGGCTCTCGCCCCACAAGGAAGAGTCCGTGAAGGAGAACGCGGAGGAGGAGGATGAGAACGTGGTGGCCACTTGGAAGCCCTTCCTAGTGAATATCTGCATGTTCACTTTCCTCACAGCAGGAGCTTATCTCTGCTACAGGGTGTGTTTCCATTGACCAGTGCCCAGGAGCCGCCGCGGGAGCGCCGCTCCCGGCTCGCGCTCAGCTCCTCGGAGCCACTCGAGGCAGGGCAGCCTTGGCTCAGAGCAGGTAGATTTAGGGGGAAAGGCCAGAACTTTGGGTAGGGCTTAACGAGAGAATTGATGCACTAGGGTTTTATCCAGCCCTGTGGTCCCAAGAACATAATATTGTAATCTCAGGGCCTTGAAATATTCAGGAGTAAGCAGAGAAAATGCCAAATAGTCTGTTTTCCTATTTTTGTTTGGTTGTTTTTTTTTTTTAAACTAAATAATAGAATTACAACACATTGTTGTTTTTAGCCTTTTTTAAAAAGCCAGTTCATTTTCTTTTGTTTCAGAAAAACTAGGCACAAGTGAAACTTGCTTGTACTCTCCAAGTGTTGTAACCAAATACATGACTTACATTGACAAGTTCCCAAAAAAAAGAAAAAGAAACCCACATACCTGAAGAATGTAAACTTTTGGAAGAGGAGGTGTGTTTGTGGTTGGTTTTTGGTTTGTTTGTTTTTTTTTTTTTTTAAACTTGCTTCATCTTTAAAGACTGAGTTGTGGGCAGTGCCTGTGGTATTGATATATTTAATCTTGGCATAACTGTTCTTAAAGAGCTGATTGTTTTACTTGTGTTGATAGAACCAGGCTTCTGCATTTGCTCAGGGTATCCCAACATGTCCAGCTCTTGGATTTTTTTTTTCCTTTTTTTTCTTTACTAAGTGTATCTCCTCATTGACTTTTGTTGCACTCTACTTGCACATATGCCTCTTTACATTGCACCATCCTTTCTGAAGCTGTTTTTACTTTTATATTCTGGGTTGGGAGAGGTCGAGGGGAGGGAGAGAACCAGGAAGGGAAATTCAACCAAACCATGTCCACCAGCAGTGGGGCCGTGCCCGTGGCAGGACCAGTCCTGACACCTCAGCATTTGGAATGTAAAGTGCAGTTTCACTCTGCAGCTGCTCCCTCAGGCCGCGGCGAGGGGCTCTGAGCAGGGGGGCGTTGGGGAAATGCAGAGCAATCCCTGCTGGGGCAGCTTCCCTGAGCCACAACAGCCCAGCAGGAGCCGTGCTGGGCTCTGAACAAATCCCGTGGCTGATGCTGCTGGCGTTGGCGTGTCCTGCTTTGCTCAGAGCAGAGGTTCCAGTCCTGGCTGTGGCTGGGGGCAGACGCGGCTCAGCCCCGTGGGGTCCCACAGCAGCCAGGGCTCCAGGGGGAAGGACTGGGACTGGAGGGCAGCATTGCACCAAGCAGCCAAATGCTGTCCCTCTGGGCACTACCAAATTGTTAATAGCTGAAACAATAATAGCAAAGATTGCTTTGCTTGTGTCGTGGTGCAGAGGATAGGAGCAAACTCACTCCTGGGAGCTGGAGTGACTGAACTGCCCCATGACAGCTAATCTGCAGCAGTGTTACTCGGTTTTTTTTTTATTTCTAAAGTCTTTCTAGATTTATAGCACTTAACCAGCCCTCAGTGCAGCCCTCGCTGTGGAGGAGCCCAGGGGAGTCCCTGCACTCCGTATTTATTTTTGCCAAGCTGGCTGTAGGTGTAGCTCTTCCTTCGGTGGGTGAGTAGGTGAAGGGGTGGGTGGGGGTGGGAGTTCTTTCTGTTCCGTGTTTTGTTAAGCTTGCATCAAGGGCTTTTCAAGAGTACAATAATAAATCCTCAGGTAGTACTGGGAATCAATCCTTTACCTGTGAGACTGTTGGTCAGACCAGTACTTGAAAGGAGGAATGTTGTAATCAGTCGATATTTAGTTATATTATTGGAAACAGGACAAATGAGTATAGAAAAATGGTAATATATAATGGCTCATCTGTGTATTTAAGATACATTCTGTGATTGCTTTGTCCCCACTGTTCTCTGCAGCAGCGTGGGCAGGACCCTGCCCTGAGGCACCATTTGTACCCCTGTGTATTAAAGTGCATGTGAAGTCTGCGGTGTCCCGATGAAACACAACGTGCTTGAAAGGTGACAGAACTTATATTCCTGCTTCCTGATGTGCCCAAATGATATTTGCATGACCTGATCCTTAGTGGCTGTGGTTCAGAGGGTGCTGCTGAGGCTCCCTGTTCAGCACTGGACTGATTGGTGTTTATCAGAGCCCGTGTACTCGCCTAATCCTTGGCATGACTTCCCGTGGGATCCCGTGTGCTCCGTGTGCCCGGTGGTAGCATGTTCCTTTCAGCTGAGTGAGTGTAGTACAGACATTCCAGAGAGCTCAGGCAGCCCTTCCACACCTCCCCTGGCACTGGGACACCTTGGGAAAGAAACAAACCCACCCCAGCTCTGGCCACATTCCCAAGAGGGAATATTTTAAATCTTAGGTAGGGCAGGAAACAAAGGATCCTTCCTTTGAATACAGAGTTATTCAATTACAAATTATTCTACCCAGACAAAGTTCCTGCAGATGACAGAAGAGCTTTGAGCATCCTCTTCCTGCCTGTTTCTTTCCTGTGTTCCAGGCCCAGCTCTGACCCTGTCCCAGGACAGGCAGGGAGGTGTGGGCAGGGCTGGGAGCCCTGAGCTGTCCCATTTTGTTTGCTGTCCTGTACTGTCTGTGGTAGTTGGGGGGTGTATATACCGTAGCACAGGGGGGTGTTGGGTAACCTGTTCTTGGAAATGGACAAACATCCATGTTAGACTCGTTAGAAAGTTAGTGAGCTGCTCTGCTATCTGCCTTAAGCAAATATTTACTCATCAGGTCTTTCTTTTTTACAGATTGCCATAGAATAAACTTTTATAAAAAAAATGTAAAAACTCGACAAAAAAGCTGAATGTTTTGGTATAATACAGTTTCAGGTATCTTGTCTTTTGTGTAAGCCGCTGCTGGGCCTCCCAGGTTAGAGTACAACTGTACAGTTTTTCAATCTCCCATACAAGTTTTCAGTTCTCATTTTAGTTGTAACAATAAAACTCTTTTTTTAAAGAACTCACCTGAGTGTGTTACTGCTTCTGGGCTGAGTCTGTGGGCTCCTGCTTGACCCACGTGCCCATGGGGGCCATTGTGGGGTTTGTAGAGTACAGGGATTTAATGTTACTGTCAGAACTGCCTGGAGGCAGAGCTCCAGTAAAGAGTGAGACAAAAACCAGCTCTGCCACCTCCATTTCCCTCTTCTGGTCTGTCACAGTAACCAGTTAAATTTGAAGGGTAAGAAGTGCAGGAACTCAAGCACCCTGGTGGCTTTCTGCAGGAGCTGGAGCTGCCCTGTTTGCAGCAGCTGCAGCTGCAGCCAGCACATCTGGTGTTTGAATTCCAGTACTTACCTCGGGTTTGTGGTTCTAAGGAAAGCTGCAACTGGAGGGGAGAGTTCACCCAAGGAGAACAGGCCAGGGCCCTGTCCTTTGGGGGTTTAGTGCCTCTTACCTGGCCCTAGGGCTGCGAGCACAGCAGTAGGAAACACTCCCAGGAGCTTGTCTCAAATGGTTTATTAGAACTTTAGAAAACAGTATGAAATCCAACAAATAAATACCAAATAGAAAAGTTTTATGTATATATATATATATAAATATGTACACACAAGCCCAACCCTTTCAAGTACTGCAGCTGAAGCCAGGCTGCTCATGGGGACCCTGCCAGCCAGGGCTGGGGGATGAGCCCGACCATGGGGGGATGAGGAGGAGAACTCTTGGTCTAGGACTAAATTCAGAATTGTAAGAAAACAAACCTGTCCCTNAGAAAAGTTTTATGTATATATATATATATATAAATATGTACACACAAGCCCAACCCTTTCAAGTACTGCAGCTGAAGCCAGGCTGCTCATGGGGACCCTGCCAGCCAGGGCTGGGGGATGAGCCCGACCATGGGGGGATGAGGAGGAGAACTCTTGGTCTAGGACTAAATTCAGAATTGTAAGAAAACAAACCTGTCCCTCCCTCAGTCAGCCCTGCACAGGGCCAATCCCCTGCAGCCCCTGCTGCTGGGCACTGCCCCCTCTGACAGAGCCTCATCAGGCCCTGCTGGGCCCAGCCTGAGTGGCTGCAATCATAAAGAGACTTAGGGAGTACCAAGTTTTCCTTCTGCAACTAAATTGTCCAAGCAAAGGAAACCACTGAGCAATGCTGCTGGAGTTGTTCTGGTGACTGGGCAGTTGATGGACTGTTGGAGAGTGATCATTTCTCTCCTTGGGGAATGCCAAATTAATGAAACACTTCCTGGGAAAATAGATCACATTGGACAGAGTTAAAACCTGGATCCACATTCTGAGAGATCCCAGTTTTCATTTGTCCAGAACATTTGGTATTTCATCATGTGCTGAGAGACAATGAGAAAATCCATTCCAGGCTGCATCAGGAAGACCACAAACTGGAAATAAACCTGTCCTGGGGCAGGAGGCAGAGGGACAGAACAGAACAGAAGGAAACCAGACAAAACCAAACCCTCAGGTACCCGAGTGGCTGTGAGGACAGTGGGATCCAGCTCCTCACATTCCACTGCTAAAACACTGTGATTTCAATCTCGGCCTCCTGAGCTGTTTCTCTCAGTTCACAGCAGATCCTGTCCATCTTCTCAAAGGCCTGGCGGCCCCTTTCCCCTGTGGAGAGAGAAAACAGCCCCTGCTGAGGGAGAGGCAGGACCCCCTGAGGAACGTGGCCCTCTGGGGACACTCCTGTGGTGGCCTTGCTTGGAAGGAAGGACTCAATAGTGACAAACACATCCCTCAGGGAATAGTTTCCAAAACCTGCTAGAAGCCACCATGGAAAATCAGACCTCCTGCAAATATTTCCATGAGTAACAGTTTGGAGCATCACAGCTGGAAAACTTGTCATGCACATGAGCCTGAGTGTTTCTGTGGGGCAAGGCTGGAGATCCCCAGAACTAAGTGTGGATCTAAGTGGGGTTTGGGAGAACAGAACAGGGAAATGATTGTCTCCTGCATGACCTGGCCATCCTCTGGCAGCATTGCTCCTGTTGAGCCCTCAGGAGAAGCACAAATGCTGGGCAGTAGGAGATGGGGAGCACTGACATTTTATCAGGTCACCTCCACTGCCAATCTACTTGGATTCCAGTGAAGTAACAAGTAATGAACCAGCATAAAACCTTCAGTCCTTATCTACCACCTTTTGAGAAGATTCAGTGGTTCCTGAATCACTTAATCCTTCAGGATCTCCTTGGTCTGGTTCTATAAACTCCAACGGGGGCCCTTGGCTGTTACATGTGATGTAAAGTTTATCTCCATGGTATGAAACAGCTGTTCATGAGATATTTCTGTTGTCCTGGATGTGTTCAGGCTGAACTTGAGGCCCCTCCTGGTCCTGCACTATTTCACATCACTCTTTCAGACCGTTTTAAAGCTGTACAAAAGCCTTACCAAAGGACAGAGTGGTTTCCCTGGCTGCATTCCTCACTTCCTCTGTTTCAGACTGGCACAGGTGGGCAACCTGCTCAATGCTCTCCACAGCCTGTTGGAGAAGAGAAGAATTTGCCTCAGCAGCTTTTCAGCAGTGTGATGGACATTTTTACAGAGCAAACACAGACACACCAACTCCCATCTACTCTGACACCCAAATTCCACCAGGACCTCTCTCTTCCCCACATACTGGGTTGCAGTTACATTTCCTGACATCATCTCCCTTCTGTTACCTTCCCTCCTGTTTTAGGGCATGAGAAAGTGTAAAAGTTCCAGGGCACAGGTCACTCTTGTGGGACCATTGTATCAGTACCACCCAAACAGGACCCTCACTGGAAGGGGTTCATTCCCAAACCCAGGTGCTTTGCAAACTGAATTTGAGGCCCTGATTTGCTGCTGTGTGAGTACCTGTTTGTAGACATCACTTCACTCTTTGTGTGCAAACCTGTTACAGCTTAGGGCTTTTTGGAAGGTTTAAATCAGTGCTGTTTCTTACAATAGTAATACAAATATTACTTTTGTTTTCTGACTCTAATCAGCTATTGTTAAAAATACCCCCTGATTTAACTTCGGATTCCTACAGTTAAATGCTTAGAACTGACTGATATATAAACATTGGTCATTTATCCACGTGCTGGGTGTCCCCAGTCAGTCACTGCCTGTCGTCCTTCACCACTGAAAATGGGAGATCAAACCCTGCAGGTGCCCACAGCTCCCTCTCCTGCTGCCGTGGGAATCACGGCATTAATGGTTCGGAACCTTGGCGGCCAAAGGATTCGCTGGTTCGCGGTTGCAGTGACCCCTCCCGGCTCTAAACCCATCTGGACACGCTTCGCATCCCTGCCCTGGGGGGCAGCAGAGCTGGGAGCGCTCACCCTGAGGTTCTTCAGAGCCAGACACGCAGCCTGCTGGAGCCTTGCATCGCAGTCGGATAAAACATCGGTGTAAAACATCACAGCCTGAATGAACAGAGAGGAAAATACAAAACAAAGTCGGAAGTGTAATCAAGCAGCCTAATCCGGGTGACGGGAGCGGTTTTACCCCCGTGAGACGGAACAAAGGCGGAGACAAATCACTGGGGCACTGCTGTGTTTAGGGGCTCCTTCCCGGCGGGAAGGAGGGGAGGGAGGAGCTGCCGCTCCCGGGGATGCTCCCGCGGTTCCCCCTCTCCCGGGGACGGCCCCGCGGTGTCCCTGCTCCCGGGGATGGCCCCGCCGTGTCCCCGCTGCCGGCGGTGCCCCCGCGGTCCCCCCGCGCTCACCCGGGCCCGGAGGCTCCCGCTGCCGGCGGCTCGGGCCAGGCACGCCGTGGCCGCTTTGCTCACTCGGTGGTTCTCGTCCAGCTGCAGCAGCCCGAGCAGCCGCAGCGTCCGCGGCAGCGGCTGCAGCCTGCCCAGCCTCTTCCCCTTCAGCTTCTTCAGCGTCTTCAGCCTCCCGGGGCACTGCAGCTCCTCGATCAGCATCACTGCGGGGAAGGGACCCGGCCTCAGCCGAAGGAAATGCCTCAGCGAGGAACGCGAACCCTCCCAGGCCGGTGCCCGCGGGCACACGCTGCTCTCCCGGCCGGTGACAGCCCGAGCGGGGCTGAAGCAGGGCAGGACAGCCGCCCTCTGCCCACCCTGCCTTCGTCCCCTGTCATTGTCACTGTCCCCGTGCCCAGGCTGGGACAGCAGAGCAGCGCTCAAGCTCTTAGAGCCCCTCCACGAGTCCCCTGCCTCAACACAAGCCTGAAGATGCAGCCAACACCAGGACTATTTTTAAAATAATTCTTTTCTAATACAGAAAAAGTTTTGAAGTACTTTCACATGTTGGACAAGACTCCAGTGAGGTGCTGGCTACCTCAGGCTATAAAATGCACGTCAGTAACCTCTGCAGTTTTATTGCTCCTTTCTCCATCTGAGCCCAGCTGCAATAGAGAACCAAAGGCACAGACTGCACTCAGTCCTGGGATGCAGCTGGAGGCTGCTCCTCACTTTGTGTCTGCTTTAGCTTAGAATATCCCAGAACCCACTTTTCAGGGCACTTAAGATCAGCCCATCCTTCACACAGGGTTTGTTTGCACATGGTCAGATATGGGAGTCAAGCATGTTCTTCCTGTTCTGATTAAAACTACACGGTCATAAGAGGAATTAAAATGGAAACAAGTTGTCAGGGCAAGGGCTGGGCTGTTTCCTGCTCTGGAGCTGTATCTCCAGTGGGAAGCTGGAGGGCACCAGCCCTGCCAGGAGGAGCCAAGCAATGCCATTACCTTCTTTAGCCAGCTTTGCCAGGTGTTTCTCCAGGCTGGCAACGTGGTGCCTCTCCAGGTAACGATAAAACTGGAACAGAGTGACTGGTTCCATTTGGAAATGGGAACAGGGGAGCAGCCCATCACAGGTGAGGATCTGCTCCAGCAGCCTCTGCAGCACTGCAGGGAACAGGGAGCAGGACAAAGAGAAAACAGCAGGTTGGTTACGTGGAAGCTGCTGAAAACACGTGAGAGGTTTGGGGGTTTTTAAATGCACAAGGACAGTTTTCAGCACTGCACTGAAATGAAGTCCTTGTGGCCTTGTGCTCTGTGGTACCTGTCTCCAGGTGGCTGGGGTACTTCTCCTTCACTTTGAGCATCATTGTGTACTTCAGTGCGTGACGGAACCTTTCTGCTGAGGTCACCAAGATGCTGCTGCCAGGCTCTGCAAGATCACTCCAGATTTTCAGATAGTGCTTCTTCTTTTTAGTCTTCTGAATAACTGAAACCCAACATTTTAAAAAGTCAGTGAGCTCTAGCAGATTTGGGATTTTACATGAGAAATCATTCAGCAGATGGCCTATCTGGACATGGGACAGTATTAACTTGTATTTGCATTAGAGATGGTTTTGTTCTAAATGGGACATTTGCTGCCCAGATGTTCACACCTGCAAGCACTGATGTCACCAGGCTTAGGCTGAGCTCCTAAACTGCCATCAGCAGCTCTCTGCCTCTTATTGTTCATTTTACCCCAGCATCTGAGTCAGTTCCAGAAGAACTTTCTGGGAGTTCAAGTGGTTGCCCTTCTGTCAGCCAAGGAGGTGCCACTGCCAAGGGTTTCAGGGATCCTGCCTCGTGTTCCTTGCCCAGGGCAGAGCTCTGGGTGCTCTCAAACCCTTCACAAGAGCACTGAAGCAATACCCTGTGGCTCCTCATTTGGACCCTTGATCCCTCACTTTTACCTCCAGATGAGCTCCTGCATTTCAGACTCCCACACTTCCCCTGTCTCACTGTACCAGACCCTTTGCAGCTCTGCTCCAGGGAACAGTTTATTCTCACATCCTCCAGGAGAAAATCTGGCAGCAAATGCTTCCAACTGAAGTTTGCATTCTTGCTGCTGTATTTACCAAGATGAGAACAAAAGCCTTCCAGGCCTCTCATTGTGCTTTATCATTTTGTCATGTCCAACAGCCAAGGGAAGAATTTAGCAGTGGGAAGACCTGAGATAGAATTCTGTGCCCACCAAACTGTTCTTGCAAGTGGGCACAGAACTCGGGCTTGCCAAGGAAAAGCACAGATAGAAAAGGATTTTATTAAGGCTGCTCTGCTGCTCTCTGACTGCAAAGTCCGCCATCTACAACATCCCTGTTTGAGACCAGTTCAGCCACTCTTTCTTTGAGACAAACTTCTCCAAATCTTTTCCTTCTGTGCAGAAGAAAAAACGAACCAAAGAATGAGCCCTGTTTTTTCTAAGAACCGAGATAAAAGAGCTGCTTTAGTGATGTCAATGTTTGCAAGGAATTCAGGATGAAACCCCCTGGGTCTGGGGAGGCTCAAGCAGACACATCAGGGGTGCACCTCTCCCACCTCTGAGTGCCTTGGAGTAAGGCAGGTACTCACTTTTGTCGACAGACAGATCCAGGACATCCCCCAGGACTCGCGTCTGCTCCGACACTTCCTCCAAAATGCTCTCCTGGACAACCTGGGCTACATTTGGTGCCCTCAGTTTCTGAAATGCAACAGACAGGAGCTGAAACAAGGGCAGGATCAAGCTCCAGATAGAAGAGGATTTGTTTCTTAGAATCCAGCTTTTAAGACCAGAGAGAAAAGCCCAGCTGCTCTCAGAAGGCCCCTTGCCCATCAAACACCTGCTCCCTGGAGTAGCAGTTTTTCATTCATTAAACATCACCCAAGCCAAGCCAAGCCTGTGCATTTGCAGCCTGCCTTGGGCACAAAGGTATTGCTCAGAGCTTCAGCAAAACCCAGAGGCTCAAAAGAGGCAGCAGAGTTTTGCATGACATGTTCTGTGTGGGCACACGTGTACAAGGCATTTTTTGTACCCAATTCCCATTCTGAGTCTCCCTGCTGTTATAAAACAAACAAAACTCATTAACTTCTCCTGGAATCAGAATCAACAACGACAGCCAGTGCCCTGGAAACCCCCAGGCTGCTCTGTACCTGCAGCAGACCTTTGCACAGCCTCAGGTGTGTTATCAACAGCATGTCTAGGTTGTCATCACCAGTAGTTACATCTCGTGCTTCTGGTCTCGTGTCACAGCTCAGGCACTGGAGCACATTGTCATTGTATGTGCTGGTGAGATGAGGGGGAAAAAAGAGAAGTCTCATCACTAAATAGAATTGAAGATGCACTGTCTCAACAGGGAGCTGCAAAAGAAACCAGGTGGCACTGAACAGAAAACAGCATTTTCTTTAACTGCATTTATAACCCCCTCTAAAAACATGGGGACACATTTCTGTGCTGGATTTGACACCAGAGCTGTTTCCCAGCCCAGTGTGGCTGTTCTGGGACCCCCTTTGGCTGTCCCCACGAGGTGCTGCAGCACATACCTGACACTGCCTGTCCTTACACTCCCAAACAAGGACAGCTCGTCAGCGCTGCAGTCAGCGTTCAAGAAATCAAAACTCTCCAGCACTGTCTCCACCATTAAACTCTCCACAGAGGAATGTTTGTGAAGTGTCTTTAGCTGTTGATGAAATAGAAGCAGAAATCCTGTTATTTGTAGTTAGCAAGCCATTTTGCAGGAATTCTTTGCTGGTTTTGAAATCATTCCTAATAAAAAAATCATTTTGTTTTTCTGATTTCATCCTTAACACATCGGGGAAGTCTGCTCTTGGTGCAGCACTCTGACCCCAAAATAATGCTGCCAGTTAAATTCAAAATACATTTCAATATTTTAATCTCAGTGGATTCCCCTTTATCTCCATGCCTGGTAAGGCTGGTGAGAGTCAATATTCTCTGCATTTTCTGTCACCAACAGAGTTTTCACTCATTCCCTGTTTCAGAGCTCAAAGCACCAGTCTTGGGGGGCTGTTGCATTCCAGCACAGCACCCAAGAGCTTCATCCCAATACTGGATTTCATGGGGCCACCACCTTTCTCCCCCTTGGAAAGGCTGCTTTGAGTGTCCTTGGTCTGGGGTTTAAATTCTGCTTTTCCAGGGGTTTCACTGGAGCAGGAGGCCAGGACAGCTGTGTTACCATCAGCTCTTACTCCAGCCTGGATTCTCCCCCAGCCCTCGTGTTCCTGCTCCCAAACCTGCAGCACAGCCCCTGCCTGCTCCTCTCCAGGACCTTTTCTCTGAGGAACAGATGTCTCCAGCCCCACTGAGCGGTCAGACAGCCTGACCAGCCTGCGGGAGCTGGGCGAGCCCGGACACACGGCGGGGTTTCTGAGCTGCTGCAGCCACCTCGAGCTACACCAAGCTTGAAAAACACCGACAGATTCCAAGCAAACCTAAACGCTGAGCCCTGACTCACAGCCCAGGTTCTGTCAGCCCAGAGCTTCCCCCAGGACTGCAGTTCCTTGGCTGGTTCCTTCCCCACCGCGCTCCGTGCCCGGCCCCGGAGCCTCCGGAGCCCTTTCCCCGAGCCCTGCCTGACCTCTGGTGGCCGAACTCCCTCGCTGGGGACGGGCCACGGCTGCGGCACCGAACCAAAGCACCCTCAGGGGCACGGAACTCGCTCAGGACTAACAGGGAGAGCCCCGAGAGCCAAACACCACCGTACCTTCAATTTATCCCTCAGACACGAAACCTGGCACTCCAGTTTCTGCAGCTGGGCTTGCCCCTCGCCCCGCGACTTCAGCAAATTCAACACTTCCTGCAGGGTCTTGTCCATGGACCTTGCACGTCCGTCTGGTTTGAGGTCATTTGCAGCATTCCAGCTTTTCTGGCTGATGTTTTCCTGCTCTGCCAGAGGGCGGCTGCGGGCCTGGCTCAAAGAGCCTCTCCTGCCTTTGTGACGGATGGGAAAAGCGGAGGGGCTGCTTGGGAATCCATCCACACACGGAGTCTTCTTCAGGATGTCCAGAGTGGTGTGATCTGGGAGAGGATGCTGCAGCTCTTCCGCTCCAGTCTCTTGAATAATCACCAGTGGCAACATCCTGTGGTCCAGGGCTGGAGTTGTGCTTCTGGATTCTGCCCCTTTCTGATCCTCGGAGCTGAACGAGTCTCCCTCGCTCGTCTCCGCAGGGTTGTGGGGCTTGTTCCTCCCAGGGACATCGAAATCACAGGCAGCCAAGTAGCTCAGAATGCTGGGAGGCTGGGCTTCCTCACCTGCATCCCCTGGGCTCTGCCTCTGCTGCAGAACGGACTGCAAAGAGATCCCAAGTGAGCCTGGAGACAGCTGGAAAACCCGAGAGCCCACCAGGGAGAGGGGACTCTGCTTCCCTGGCTCCCAGTTTGGTGCCCACCACAGACCACTGGAGCAGACACCCACCCCCCACCATTCCAGCTGCTGAGCAGAGTTTTGTTGAGATTTTTTTTTTTTTTTAATATTTTACAAAGTCTAAAATAGAACTGAAAAGAACAGGGGTTAAAAGAAAAATTTAACAAAGCCCCAGTATAAACTACAAAGGCCCCAGAGTGCTGTTTTCACATTTCTGGGTGTGCTCCTGAACAGTCTAATCTAACCCAAACCCAAGCCCTGGGTCTGTGCTTTGCCTTTTGCTCTCCCCCATGAACTCACCAGGTAATATCTCTCTCTGAAGCTGGGGGTGTTTGGGGGGGTCCAGTTGTACAACGAGCTCTTCCTGCTGCCCACAGAAAACTTGGCAGTGCTTCCAGGTGACAGAAACAGGTTCTCAGTGTCAAAGGGGCTGCAGCAGAAAACAAAGGCCCAAGGGTCAGGGAGAGCAGAGAGCACAGAGGTGCTGGTAGGATTTGAGCTGGGATGTTTAGTCAGCAACCCAGGGAATAAAAGGAAACAGAAACTGCCCCTCTGACCAGTATCTTCAATTGCTCCAGCAGAGAAAGACACAGGCAAGGAGGCTGTGGTTTGTACACAGAATTCTCAACACCCTTTAGACAGAAACCTGGGCCAGAGTCTTTGGAAGAGGAGTCCAATGGTCCCAAAAGCTGAAGTGCTCTGTGCTCCTGACACTGGGGCTGGCCAGGGCAGTGGAGGCACAAAACCATAGAGGAAGGAAATACAACACATGTAATAAAAGAACTGCCAATTCCCCTCCTGCAGAGCACACACCACCTGGAAAAACCAATAAAACCCCTCATTATCCTTCACCTATTAATAAACAATTCCTTTGGCTGGCAGAGGGAGCCTGTGCAGTGCTACTTGGCAAGTTCAGTGCCTCATACAGGCAGGGATGAGCCAGCTACAGCCCCAGAGGATTCTGGCTGTGGTCTGCAAGAGTTTGTCAAGTGCTGCTCCAAAGACTCCCTAATTACCTACTTCAGCACAGCCATTCATTTCTCAACTTCTTAGCAAAGCAGTCCAAGGAACCTCGGATAAATGATCCCCTGGGATGCAACTCAGCTAGCCAGGAGAGGGAAAACACATTCCAAGTTAAGTAAAGCAAGTTTGGGTTTTACATGTGGTACTTTTTGTTGCCTACTGAGATGCCTTGTGGCACCAAAAGAAAGTTTGTTTTTCCACCTGAGTACTGGCATTTTGAAAAAAGTGAATTGTTTACAACAAATCTGCAGCCTCAGTGATATGAACATTAGAAGCAAAGAGCAGGATAAAGTCAGCTGCATTCAGCTGCACATTGCAGGAGATCCAAGTGATAACAAGGACTAATCAATTGCAGGGAGATGAATTTCTGCTCTCCAGCAAAAGTTGAAAAGCAGAGTCCCAACTGGCTCTGGCTCCTCGTGTTGCACAGGGACAATCCTGCAGCACAGCACTCTGCTCTTCCTGAGCACAGGGAATGCTCTGGGAGCTCCCCAGAGCTCAGGTTCATTGGCTGAATTAGCCAGTGTCACCCAGCTGGGCTCCATCACAGCCCCGCTCCTCGGAGCCACAGGAACAACCATCTGCACTGACTCAGGGGCACAAATAAATCGGGTTTCTGACAGCGAGAGCCTTTTAGCCAAAGCCTGCTGTGTTTACTGATGAAAGCAAATTACTCGTACCAATGGCATTCTGAACAAGAGTCACAGGGATCCATTCCTCAGATTTTTCATTTTTAGCTTTTAATACAGTGATGCAGTAATGCAAAATGGCACTTCTAGGAAAGGAACAAGAACAAACAACATCTGCTTTGCCCCTTTGGCAATTCCTAAAAGCCTCCAGCAGAATGCAGCTCTTGAGCTGGCTGCAGACAAGGACATGCTCCTGGTCCTGCAAGGACTGACAGAGAGAGCAGAGCAGAGCGGCAAAGCACCAATGGAGTCTGCTCTGGAGCTTCTATTATCACTTGGCTCTGAGCTCCTTGGCACGATCCATCATCTCCCTCCCCATTTCTCCAGCAAACAAACCATCATGCTGGGACAGCTCCATGAATCCATCTCTCCCAGCCCTCTGACACAGACAGAACCCAGTAGGGGATATTCCAGGGAAAACCAGAGGAAGTCAGGCAACTGGAGAGGGCTCTCCCCAGACACAGGCTGGAGTCTGAGGCAATCCATGGCTGGGATCTGTCACGCACCAGACTCTGCAAGCAGACTATTGCCTTTAATTGTCACTGGCTCTTCCTCAGTTTGGTTAGTCACTTCCTGAAATCATTGACATAAAACCTCTGCATAGGTAAAAACTATGCAGGAATGTCATTGTTTAACCTTAAATTGTGGAGCAAGTACTTGAACGGGGGGTGGGGGTGGCTGTGGCTGTACTGAGAGCAGTGGTGGCTCCACATTTCCTGTCCACGTTCCCCAGCCAACATCCACATGCCTGCACAGGACTATCCAGCCACAGCTTTTCAGGACTGAAAAACTCTATTAAATAAAAAAATTCTGAAGTTGCCCACATGTCTGATCATCTCTGCTGTCCCCATTCTGTGCCCTAATCACTCCCCTCCTGTCCAGCCACTCCATGGATTCAACACCCCCAGACCAGAAGGGTGGATGGAATTCCCTGCCTGAATCCCACTGCTCAGCCTGTGAAACCAGGCTTACATTAATACAAAAAAAGGCCAATTCAAGTGGACTGGACTTGCTGTTAATGATGAGATTTTTCTTTCCCCCATGCAGTTCAGCAGAGGGGTGATTGTTGGGTCTCACCCACCCTTCCCAGCCTAACAAGCACCAGTCTCCAGGGTACCCAGCTTGGCTCAGCACCAGCTGTGAGGGCACAGAGATGCACCACGAGATCACTGCCTGAAGATCCTGCAGGAGGAACTGCCCCTTCACCTAAGTGTGCATCTGTAGGAGCAAGACTGGCAGGAGGTATGCATCCCAAAATAAAAGCCAGACTTTCTTTTTCACTCTGCCTTAAGGTCTTGTGTTCCTGCTCCAGGAGCCCTTGTGAACCAGGCCAGCACTGCTCAAAGCAGTCACCAGAGTGGTTCTGACTGGATGGTGCCCCTGGATCCCAGTGCAGGGCACTACTGGAGTTCTGAAAAGAGAATACAGCTCTCTCTTTATCCTGCATGTGAGACACAGAATTCAGACTGCTGTTTAGGTTGGCAAAAACCCCAAAGTCTTTTGCCAAACTGGCCAACAAAGCCGTTCTGCAGCGGCCCCAAGCTCATTCACACTCCTCATGGCACAATCTATAAAGGAGCTGAAGGCACTTTTGTTTGAGCCCAGAAGGCCAGAGGCCTATTTAAAGAAAATATACATTTAGAAGCAGAAGAGAGATCTGCATTTGGATTTCTCACAAAGCAGGTCTAGCTTTGAAAGCTTGCCTCTCAGGGAGCTTCGGGTAAATCAGCTGGGTTTGTTCAGTTATTCTTAAATCAGAGAAAAAAGCAGCTGTTATTTTGAGTGCTCTGTCTTTGACAACAGAAACACCCTGAGTTATCGTCACAAAGCTTCTCTTTTCTGTAAACAGCCTCAGCAAACAGACTGCCAGAGAGGAGAGGCCAGCTCTGCACAGAAGTGCTCTGGAGAACCCGCTTGGTGGGACCCCAACACACCTCAGGAAACTCAAACACAGCAGAGACACAGAGCCGGAGCTCTCAGGCACTGAGAGACTCCAGGGGGGGATTAACTCCCAAAGAAAATGAGTCACCACTGCCCTGCTCCCAGCTCAGCTGCTGCCAGCTCCAAGGGCTGTGTGATGCTGTCCCAAATCCCACGGACGTGCTCCTCTGGCCAGCCCAAAGCTGCACTCTGAGCTGGAGGCTGCAGCCAGAGAGCGTCAGCAGCGCTGGGATGGGACTTTTCCAGGAAGCTTTGCCCCAAATACAATTTGCTGTGGAGATTCAGGTTATGAGGAACTGTGCAATATCCCAGAATAGGAGGGGGTTTTTCCTCACCCAGTTCTTTTGTAAGAACTGCTTGTGTGCATGATTAACTCTGAAGCTCCTGACAGTGAGGACAGGAAGGGAGCAGATCCAGCAGCAGGGAATGAAGGACTCTGGCAGTGCCACTGCTGGGGGCTCACAAGAAGAGAGAAGTGATTTCTTCCAGACTCTATACTCTCCAGATACTGTGGCCACTGTCAGCTCTCATGAGGAAAAAGCATCATGAACAGGGCAGGCAAAACCCTGCCAAGGCGAGTTTATTTCTTACTGACCTCAAGCAATTTGTGTTTGAAAATAATTTTCAGGTGCTGTGGCTGGGACACATTTTTGAGCCCAGCTGCAGGTACAAGTGCCAAGGAGCACTGCACACGCAAGGGACACTCAGGAAATGGTATTGGATCAATAAAGCTTCTCTTTGCCCAGCCCCAGAAATGGAACCAGAGCTGGGTCTGATTTTCCTGGTGAGATCCTGGATGCACAGGGGCCTTTCAGGGAGGGCCTGACACCAGAGGGGGGGCCCATGCAGGGCTGGGAAGAGCCAAGGCTGCAGAGGGACATGAGGAGAGTGTCCCCTGTTTCACCAGGCACCTCACTAGGGGCTGATGCAATCCTGGACAACAGCAAATGGAAACAGGTTAAAAAGTCTTGATTTGTTGCAGATGGATCTCTCAGTGTGGAACAACAGTGCCATAAAGCAGAAGTAACAGAACTACCTCAAAACCCTGTGCTGGTGAGCCTGGAGGGAGGAATAAGTGCCAGTGCACCATCCACAACAGTGAGAATTTACTTTTAATAACAGCAGTAGTCCACTACAAAAATCAAATTACACATTTAAAACATAAAACAATGTAACAAATCACAGGCACCGTGACAATGCTCAGCTATTTAAAAGTACATCTGTAAGCAGCTGCCCTGGAGTGCACAAACAGCCTTGGGTCCACAACTACTCACAGCACACTACAAAGGTGCCAAGGCTTTGGGGAAGCTGCTTTTTTAACAGATCATGTCTTGGTAATAATGACTGTCCTAAAACTTCAGCTGTGTGGTTTTTCCTTTGTGTCCAGAAACTTCTACTTTCAGTTTCATTTCATCCCCTCTAAGATTGTTTTTCATGTTTTGTAGACACACATGCATTGCTTGGAGTTAGATGGAATGCTCATTGTGAGGAGCAGAGAGCTAAGCAAGGCCACTGCTGAGGTCCCATGGCCGTGGTGACACCAGAGGAAGAGCTGCAAGGTCCCAGGAACAGCTTCTGACCCTTCCCCTGCCTGCTCCCACCATCAGATCAGGCCCAGGGGTTGCTGTGAGGGAGCACAGGGCTGTTCTCTACCCTGCACCTGCTCTCAGACAGAAAGAGGACCATGATGTTGTATGCAACCCAGGGACACACTTGGGAGCCTCTCATCATTTCAGATGTTTTCTAGCTGCTGCTGTTTGAGGCTGTACTTACTTCCAGAGGACCTCCAGGCGCAGTTTGATGGTGCCCAGCTCGGTTATGTCCACGATGATGGCCTGAGGCTTGGTGGTGAAGAAGTTGACGCTGTCACACGTCACCACCCCAACCAGGATCGTGGCCAGGCCTCGCAGCTCCGTCACCTGCAGAGACACAAACACATCCAATTCCATCTTACCAGGCAATCCCAAACCACCTGCAGGGAAGGGAGAACAGCCCAGCTCAGATCTGCTCTGAGACCCTCAACAAACCAAACCCTGGTACTCAGTTCTGCACTCCCAGACTGCTGTGAGCCTCTGTCCCCACAAGGAACAGCTCACAGGAGGCTGCCAAAGAGGGAAGGGGTTCCAGGAGCTGGGCACACACAGAGCTGTACAGCATTTACTTGTTTTAAACCTGCTGTGTGTATTTGTGCTGGGCAGAGACTACTGAGCACAAAGTGGAAAGTGTGAAAGGCTTCCCAACAGACTTTCATAAGCTGACAGAAAGAGTAAAACTATCATTGTGACGTGAAGGAATACAAGTTTTTACAACAATTATGGTAAACAGGGATCTGAGTTAGCTCCTCACCTGATCCTCATTGTGCAGTGAAAGTAAAAAACCCCCTCAATAAACCCATTTCCAAAGGCAGTGCTGCCAAGGTGCCAGAGAGTGTCTCTGTGTAACCCAGATCCTGCTGCCAGGGGAGGGAACTCTGCAGGAGCTGCTTTACCAGGCTGCCAGGGCCCAAAGGCCTGCACTGGCACAGTTTCCCACTAGGACAGGGTCCAGCACAGCCTTCAGTGTCAGCTCCTTTTGGGCTGACAGGAGCCACGCTGCAGAGCCCAGCCCACGAGGGCAGGGGCAGGGCTGAGCAAGGACTGACCCCACCTGCCAGGGCACTGCCAGAGCCAAGGCTGGGTTTTCCACACAGGAACTTCTCTCCTCCAACAGAGAGCAGTCCTACAGGTACTTCACATCCACATGGGGATGAGAATAATATCTACATACACATCTGTGTCTCCACATCCAGGCTGCATCCTAGAAATTCCCAGATATCGATCCATTTCTCTTTTAGAAAATCAACCAAACAAAAAACCCAAAACACAGCCACATATGGGAACATGGCAAAGCAGATGCACTAATACAGTCACCAGTGCCAGGAGCAAGGGAAAATCACATGTCCCTGCACTAGGCAGAACTTGGATGAACTGCCATTTTTACATAGCTAGAAAAAGAAAAGTAAGAATTTTGAGAAACCCTTGGTGGCCTAAGAGCAAAGTAGCAGACTTGTTAACCCACTGATTCCAATCCAACCATTATACACCACACCTTGATTTCAAACTTCTCATGCAGGTTGGGTATAAAAATCTTTTCTTCCTCATCCCATGTTTGGCTGTCATCAGTCTCAATTTTGCCTTTCAGCCTCCATTTTTGGCGCCCCAGTCGCACAAAGACCTGGAAAGCACAAAGAAAAGAGCGTGTTGGGCCAGCGTGTCCCAGAGCACTCCTTCAGTCCACAGCTCCCACACTGCTCCAGTTCCACGGAAGCAAAGCCACTCCCTTGATCACTGCACACTGGGAGCTTGGATACAGCCAGAAAACTGGAGGCAGGAATTGGGGGTGCAGGCTTTAACCCCCAAAGTCAGCACCCACTGGAGGAGAGCTCAAACCATGCTGCACTGCAGCTGGGGTGGGGCTGAGGTACCAGGGCACTGGAATTCACTGGGAAAGGTGAGGAGCCAGGGAGACACTGAGTGCATTCACATCATGCCAAGGGCAAGCCTCCAAGAAACAGGCAGCCACTGCTGTTTGATTCCAGGGCAGCTCTGCAGGCAAAGCCCTGGCAGTTGGGTTTGATAGGCAATCACTGGCACCCTTTAAACCCTCCCATAACACCCAAATCACTTCTAATCCCCTCTGTCCCTCCCAGGGCACAGTGAGGGTGCCAGTGCTCTGCCCTCCTCACAACAGTGTGGTTTTATCATCCTGGCTCCTGCTCTCCTGCTGCACGTTCCACCCCTGCCCTCTGTGCTGCTCATGCACTCTCACTCCAGGAAAAGAAAGGACAAAATACATAAATATGCTGTATACTGCACCTCATACTGGTCCCCTGGGCAGAGACGTGCAAAGCCCACCAGCCCTGGAAAGAGAAGGAAAACTCCCAATGTTTGCAGAGCTTTACAGAGCCCCCCACCACCTCAGCTTGCAGTAGATCAAGTGACTCTCTGGGTAGCACCCCCTCTGTCCTCAGCTCTGTGCAGAAGCTGCACCACCAGCCCAGAACACTCTTAACAGGACAACATTTAACTGAGCTGAAGAAAGCAAGCTTGTCAGCTCTGTATTCAGATATAAAATACCATGGCAGGTCTGTTTTATAGCACTGGAGCAAAAATAAATGCACAAAATTCTATCCAAGGTCTCACTGAATGACTGGACTCTCAGTGGATCAGATTGCTACCCAGAAACCCCAAATCAATGGATGAGCCTTGAAGGAAAGGAAAAAGGAACCTACCTTTCATCTTCACATGAAACTCTCCCAAGTGGACCTCCAATGCCCCCTCTATAAAGCACATGTCCTGAAAGAAACACTGCACAGTCACCAGCACTGCCAAGCAGAGCACAGGAGCTGCTTCCCCATTTCTTTTAAAGGACTTCATTTCTTCTATTTTTTTTTAAAGACATACAAACATTTTCACCAGTAAAGACAGACAAAAGTAATATGAATGGATTCTGTAAGAGACAAAATCCTCCACAGAAGAGTGGAACTCCTCAAGCTCATCACTCAGTTACCTTCCAGTACTGGTTTTGTTAAAACAGCATAGCTCATTCCTTCAGTTCTCATCCCACACTTCCAGTGGACGTCACAAGAGGCCCCAATATTAAGGATTTTTCATACAATGTACCCGTATTTTAGTCACACACGTTTTTAACCCCCACCATTAAAAAAAAGAAGCCAGCAGCAACTCCCAGTACATTCTTTGTGAAGGAGCACTCAGGTCCTGGGTATGAGAGTGAAGGATTTCCTACCTCTGTGCACTCCTGGACGTTCTTGTAGAGCTCCACCAGGCTCTCCCTGGAGGCTTTGGTGGAAGGGGACAGGGAGAAGGCCTGTTTCATGTTGGTGGCCCCATCCCGCAGCCTGCACTGGATGCAGTAAGCTTCATAGAGCTCTTCCACCTTTGGAATGTGGGAAAGAAGGAGCTGGAATTACCCTGGCACAGTTAAGGAGTTTTGGAAAGGAACATCACCATTTCCTGGCCAAATAAAAGCAACAACCAAACCAAATCCCTCTGTCAGAGCACTGCAGGATGCTGCAGCCCCTGCATTTTAGGGACAGTGCAACAGTTTGCTCCTCAATATCCCATGGTTTTTTTCAGGAATACAATCAGCTCTGCTTTTAGCAGAGTAGAGGACAAGAAGCAGAGTAACACTTTGCTCACAAAAACTGCAGAGCAGGAAACCAATTCCCCCAGCACAGACTGAACCCCCTGCAGCCTAAGCTGTGCCAGAGGAGAGGTTCCAGCCCTCTGCAAGCACTGGCAGGCAGCACACACAGAACTGCCCCTGTGGCCCCTCGTGGGGAGCGGGGAGAACATGTCAGGCTTCCCAGAGAAGCATTTTCTGAATAAACTGGCAGAGAATGCAAACTGGTTTCACAGGAAAACTCAGGTTGGGCCGTGCCCAACATTCAGCCTGAATAGAACCATTCAGGAAAATAAATAAATAAAAATCCCCTCCTCCTGTAAAAAGAGTGGCTGCAGCTTTCAGCAAGTCCCCAGCATTCTCCCCTTCAGAGGAGTTATAATCAGAGTGCTTTCCATGTGGATAGATCACTCACCAAGCAGTGTGAGCCTTACAGGTACAAGGTCCAAACCCCCTACCTTGCTTATGTGAAACTCCAGCTTTCTGATGTGCCTCTCCACAGAGCGGATTTGCTTTTGAAGGGGGCAGAGAGAGAAAAAGGGATGTAAGAAATTATCTCCTAAATGTGTCATTAGGTAACACAGCAGAGAGAAAATCACCCATTTTCCTCTGCTGGCAACGTTCCCTCTCATCCCCAGCAGCCTTACCTTATCCAGGTCGTAGTAGAAAGCCTGAAAGAGAAAGAGCACAGGCTGAGGAGGAGAGCCCCTGTATTTGTACACATTAATGATACTTCCATAGGTACTGCAAGAGCCACTAAGAACAGCCTGATTCACACTAAATTAATGTTACAAACACTGCTCACTGAGCACACACAAGGAGCTACAGCCCAGCATCTCAAGATAAACACAGTCTGAAGAACACTGCTGGCTATTGACAACGAGAAATCTCAAGCTCTCACAGCAAGGGTTACTCTTGCTTGGTTAATTTCTGATTGTGATGCTTTACTGGATCCCACCTCAGTGTTTTAACTGGACAATCCTGGAGTCCCAGTTGGGAGAAAGCACCTCCTTTTGTGACTGTATTTAAGTATTTAAACATTAAAAACACCTTACCAGTCTAGAGTTCCTTTTTGTATCTTTGTGTCGACCAGAGAGATAATCCAGCTCAGCCTGATGTGCTTCCAGGTATTCACTGGAGAGACAGAGAGCCCACTGTTAGATTGTCCTGGTGTGTCCATTAGGGATTCTCTGGGGTTGTTTTCAGCAGAATGTTACAAGGGATGTAGGAGGAGAACATCAAGTTCTAACACACACATAAATCACAGATCTCACTCTCAGATTCCTCTGACTACTCCTACCTGACCCCTTCCTGTGAGGCAGCAGAATGGTTCATTTGTGGAGGAAGTCTCTGCTTAGAGTTACTGAGGAGGAAGAACTCACCAACCAACTCCATCCTAGAGAGCCAGAGACTCGCAACACGAAACACTCACACCACAAACCCAAGCTCACAGGTGCAGTGGGGCTGATGCCACTCCATGCTTTAGCAAACAGAGCTGAAGACCCTATTAAGGCAATTTCTTAATGCAATTGTTACTTTTCCCAGAATGAGAACTCTTTTGCAAGGTGTGAAGCACTTGGTGCCAGTTGGCTCCTCTAGAGCTGCTTCATGCACTGGTTGTGCCTTATGAGTTTCCACAGGGCCTTAAACTTTTTCAGCTGAGACCATCCTCATCCAACTTTGCTTTTAATCCAGAGCAGACTTAGGTAACTTTTTCCTCTAATGTTTAAAAGGGAACCAGAATCACCTGGTAAATACTACATTATTGGACACAGAGTCTGAGCAGTCAAAATACTTCATTTTAGACAGCTACACTCCTTCACATTTGCTTTGATGCATTTCATTTTCTTACTGGTCCAAAACCAGGTCCCCCAAGACATCCCACGTCTCCAGCATTCAGCTGTCTGCTCTTAACACCTGCCCAGTAACAGCTCAGTGCAGAAGCAGCCAAGGCTGGAGGAAGAAAAGCATTAATTTACCTTTTAGAAAAGCTTCATCACTTTTAGGTTTAAGTATGTTAGAATTATCAGCTTGATGGAATGGCACCCAGATGGTTAACAGAATAAAGAGTTATTTTCTACAGCTATAGAGAAACAGGCACGTAAAATATGTTCTGGACTAAAAATTCAAGTCACTCCAGCACCGAGTGGACTTAGTCTGCATTTACTTAAAATTTGGCCTTTGCATTGCTATTTGATACAGTTGTTTTCTGTAGGTTACTTCAGTCAATTAGTCAGCCACTCACTTCTGGCAGGAGGCTGATCATGTGGCACTCGCTGCAAAACTGGGAACGAGTTCTGATCCACTTTATAGTTCCTCCTCCCTAAGCTCAGATAAATTCTCAGCTCTGCAAAAACATTTGGTTTCCTTGTTTCTTTTAAATCTAAATCCTCTAACAAGACATTGGTGGATATTTTTAGGGCAAAGACTTCATAGTCTTTTATTGGTCTAAAAACGTGACACATCTGACTTTATGAAGTGTTACTACAGTGCATTTTATGTTCTTTGCTTCAGAAAACAAACTGTGACAGAAATGAGTGCAGTAGCAAAACGTGGAGGACAGCAGTAACACACTGCAGGAACTGCCAGGAGGGTGCCAGCAGAAAGAGCTAGGGGGTTTACAAATCCTAGGGAAGGTATTTTATCTTCTGATAGCAGCTGCAGGGTGTAAATGAAGTTCCTGTGATAATAGACTCAGAACATTCTGGGAAATCAAAAAGCTGAAGTTTTCAGGTGAACCTGCTTAGACCTTTGCCTTACAAGACACCTGGAGATCACAGAGCACTTCTGAATTCCAGAGTTTAATTCTATTAAAAGATGGAGAAAAAAATAAAGAAAGAACAAAAAAACCCCATCCTAGCACCCTCCTAGAACAGCTCACTGTCAGTGTTCACTAATCAGCACAAGGAGAACAGAGTGGTTGATGACCCACCCTCCCCACTCTGCCTGTGCAGGGCACACCCTCATCTTCACACTCGATTTTAAGCTGATTTTAAGTCAGCTTTTTGAGTCAAAGCAAACCCCACACGGTTCCCCTCCCCAGGACTGGCTGTCCCATCCCTACCCTGCCACCCTGTCCTGAAAGGCTCCCTTCCCCTGGGAGCTCAGCTGCTCCCCAGGAGATGGACAGAGCTCACTGTCACTTTTACAGTGTGATAAACCAGGAACAAACATAAACATCAGAGCACTTTGCTTGCAAGCAGACTGTCTGAGAGTGAATGGAACTCATTTTACAAGGTCCCAGGCCTGGGGAAGGCACCACATGTGTTCAGAGATGCCAGATGGAGACAGAGCACAGTGACACACAGGCTTAAGCAGCGTGACTGGGTAAGGCAAATCACAGTATTGAAAAAGTCCTTACTTAAGTCCTTTCTTCAAAGCTTCAAAAATTTTCTTCACCTGCAGTGGCTTTGGATCCCAGATGAGTGCCCCCTTCTGCAGGGAATTATAGGCCTTGGGGGGTTTCAGTGACATCCTTGATCTCACTGAACTTCTGCTGAGGGACTTGCTGTAGGAAGAGAAAAGAAATTCAGGAAAGATGCAAAACCCCATCACTTGGGAAAAGAGATGTGCCTGAGCCACAGAACTTCAGGGTGCAGGTTCTAGCCAATCCCACGTGCATTTACTCATAATCACCAAGTCCTTGGTCACCTGAGAACCCTCTGGCAGGTCACAGGATCCCCCCAGTGCTGGCTCTGTGTGCCCAGCGGGGCAGGGCAGCTGCCAGAGCCTGGGCACAGCCTGGGTCACCCACAGAGCCCCAGAAGGGAGCCCTGCTGCAGGGCCACAATTTTCCCACCCTGACTCCCACCTCCCATCCAGGCAAACCTGGCAGCAGAGCTCTGGCTGCTCAAGGGCTGAGTGGCAAAGCTCACCCAAAGAGCCTTTAGGAACTGCTGTTTCCCTGCCTGCACTCCCCATCCATTTAAACCCTGGCTCAGAGCACTACCCAGTTTTGAAAAGCCAACTGCCAGGCCCAGATTGCACACAAGAGATAATTATCAAGGGTTTTTTTCAGCATCTAACACCTCAGCTAATTACTTTTAACAGCAACTGCAGAATCAGAATTAAATATTGTTTCTACCAGAAGTCCCCCACACACAATTTTTTGTGCCTGCCTAAGGAGTTAGAACACTCTGAACCATCAGTTATAGGCAACTTTAAAGCAGAAAATGAGCTCTCTGCAAATAATTCCTGCCTGGCTCACCTCTACCTATGCACTCCCCTAAGTCTTGGCTATTTTTATGTAGGTTTGTTAATAATCCCTCTAAGCAAAGCCTCTAAAGTAACATTACCTAAAGAAGTTTCCCATCTACCAAAGCAAACCAAACCAGGCAGCTGCTCTCTGAAAAGCTTCCTACCTTTTCTACCATTTCCATCCTAAATTCAACTCACCTGGAGAAATTATGAACCTCATCAGGCTCAATAGTTAACCACTGGCTGGTTTCAGTTCCAGGCATGTAACTGGAGGCCTAAGAAGATTATTGGGCTGGGTGATTAAAGCCCAGACCCAACACACCTGAGAGCTCTCCCTAGTCCTATTAGAGAAGCCCTTGAGTAACTACTTTAATTATCCTTGTCCTAAATTTCCACTTAACTCCATTTTTTAACATCTGTTCTGCAAACAATCTGATAAACAAGGTGTTGCCAAACATTGCTGGATACTTAATTTCTTCACACCACTGATTACCTGGGTTTTTTATGATGCTTTAATGTAAAAAGTATTAATTAACCAAACCATGTGGAGCTCAGGTTACCTATAACGAGGAACATAAGTGTCAAATCAGAACCTTTCATTAATATTACTTTTCTTCATTATGATGATGTATCTTTGAGTATTCCAGGCAAAGTGAGAGAGTTTCAGCAGGAATAACACTGGAAGGAACAGTCTGGACAACAAGAGCAGTTGAAAGAGTCTCCTAGAAGGCTCAATTCTTTCATGCTAAGAAGAAATAGCATCTAATTGCACGCTCTAGAGTACTCTAATTAGCAGGATACCAAATAGAAGAGACAAGATAATGCAATTTTGAAATTAAAAAGCACAAATTACTTCTGGGTTTTGTTTCATTTTGGAATTTACCTTCAGATTTTTGGAGTGCAGACCCTAAATGCTGGCAATGACTTCCCTCCAGTTGAATGCACAGCATCTCAGCACTGCACACAGGCAGGCTGGGATCTCCCACTCCCCCTTTTCCCCAGCATCTCACTGATGTGAAGAATCCCATTTTCATACATTTCATACAAAGTTAAGTAGCTGACATGGCCTGTAGGGCCAGTAGCTAAAAGCTGAATGCTCTGTTGCTGCTTTCCCTTGTGAACCTGATCATTTAAGTATCAGATTTCCCACTTTACAGATAACAGTAATAACATTTACTTCCTGTGGAGACCACGGTGGGGAAATACAAAATCGTGTGTCTGACTGAGAGACCCAAGGGGAAGTTGCTAAAGAAAAGCAAAAGTATATTTAGCATCTGCTCAAGAATGTCCATGTGGGCCTGATTTGTGTGTCATCCTTTGGACAGACCTTGCACAGGGCCCCTGCAAGCTCCTGCTGAGTTTTGCAACAGTGCCTGAGGGAGAGATAAGTTAGGAAAGGGTGATTAAAAAATTTGTCTATGCCAGGGCAGGCTCTCATGTTCACTGGGCTGTGACTGTCTTGTACAGAAATCTTCCTTCTTGCAGTGGTTCCCAAACAGAACTGTCTGTCTAAATACTTAAACAATGAAAAACATCATCATAAAATGCATAAAGAGAGGCTCTTGGTCAGGAAAGCTTTCTGGCTAGAAGTAAGAGGATAACCCTAAGGGATGTATGAACTTTGTGTCTGGAGCACTGGGACCCTGCTGGACTGGGCCTGTTGGAGGAACAGCTGCTCACCACTGCTCCTGGTGGATCCTTTCCCTGCTGGAACTCCCACTCTGGACTGGAGCTCAAGCCTGTTTATGTGATCTGACAGAGTTTTTCTCCAGATCTTAGCAGTTGGTGTGATTTTAGATACCTGATCTTTGTGAGGGGCAATATTAATTTTCACTTTCACCAACAAATTAATTTATTCAAATTGATGAGTTCTCAGTTGCATCACAATCATACTGGGATTTAACTTTTTGTTCATACTTCACCATGCTGTGTTTAACCAAAAGTTTAATTCAGTCATCTGGTTCTTTGATTGGGTATTTTGTTACATGAGTCAGGCATTTTGCTGATACAGAACAACACTCCTGGAGGCACACTTCCCAACAGTTCTGTGTGGTGCTGCTAAATGATTCACCTCATTATTGCTCTAGCATGCACTGGCACTCAGAGATCGTATTAATTTTCCATTTATAGGTCCTATCTTCTAAAAGCACTCAAGATTTACAGGGATTGCTGAATTCACAAAAAGCACAGGAGCATCTTTAGTGGAAAAGCTGCATCCCCTGTGTGGCCCAGCTGTCCCTGCATGCAGTGTCCAGCACAGCTCCTGACCAGCGCAGGGACAGCACTCGGTAGGTTTAGGTGGGACTGAAGGAACCACATCACCTCAGCTCGATGCACCCCCAGCCTGTTGCCCAAGGATCAGGGGCTTTGTTTTTGGTGTTACTTACGCCAGTTTCCTGCTTTGCACGGTGCTGAACCCAGTGAAGGAGCAGCTCCTGCTGATCCCACCCCCGTCCCCGGGGGACACAAACGTGAGCTTGACCGACATGGCTCCCAGTCAGTGAGGCTGCTGGCCCCTGCAACAAAACACAAAAACAGATGGGCCCAAACCTTCTTGGCAGCTCCTGTGCTGCTGCAAGTGGTGAGCTGCATGGAAGTGGAAAGTCAAAACAACACGCAGCAGAATAAATCGAAAAAAGAGACTCGTCTGCAGTTCGCGTTTCCTGTGTTGCCATCCACGGCACAATTAATAAGGGATTGAATAGTCTAAAACGAAATCTCTCATGCCCTCTTCAATTTCTGATTGATTTTACAAACTCACCGTGCAAAAGCCAGAATAGCCTCAGTTCAGAGCCTCTCCACATTTCTGACTTTTTAAAAACCCCCTAATTGTCCCAGTGCTTCAGGAGTCCAGGCCAACCTGTGTATTTCCAAATCAGTGTGGATGCCAGAACAACACTTAAGCTCCAGACTTAGTCAGGTCCAAAAAGCAGCTCCTTGCATCTGTGCAGAGCCACGCTGCAGTCAATGGTAGAATTGGCTGTGTGGTGCTTAAGCCCAAGGCAGAAGTCTGGTTTCAACAGTAAATTTCAGGTTCGTGCTCCTCCTCTGGCAGGGTTTCTCTTGGATTGCTCTCTTGTTTTCCATCAGTCAAACTCTTTTGCTTTTTGGAGAATTGTGTTCTCTGCCATATGTCTATAGAATCCAAGTCCCAATATAAGTAACAGACATATCCTTCAAAGCAGCTGTAGAAAATCACCCAGACAGTTCATATACAGAAAAATTCCCTTCCTTTCCCCCTCAAGCTGGTGTAATGTAAACACCACAAGTGAGTAAATCTGGGTATAACAAAAAGCTGGAGGATGCATTTTGGAGAGAGAAGTACAAACTGCAAGAAGGAGCTCTGAATGCTCCATGCAGAACTTTGTCCCACATTACAGAATGTGCTCTGAAGAACACCCTTCATCCATCAGAGGGGATGCTGGAAAGGAACTCTGCACTCAGCCCTTGTGCCTGACAGATCCCTTTAGCATGGCCACCATTAGTCAGAGTATAAGCCCAGAAATTTTGGTGTAAGACTTTCCCTGGCTCTGCCACTAACTTGGAGAGCAAACTCCTCCCTGCCTGTAGAGAACAGAATGGTTCAACACACTTCCCAAGGGGAAGGGGATTTGAGAGCATTTTGCTAATTCTGGGCTAGTCTACAAGTACAGGGAATTACTGCCAGTGACCACGCTTTAGGTACCATCTCCTACCAAAGCAGGAACAAAAGCTGTCCTGGATTTGCAGGAGCAGAGATCCTGCAGAGACTCTGCCTGTTCAGGAGAAGCCACTCAGCCAATTCCCTGGGCTGAGGTTTAAATTCCCACATCCTTGCCTGTTCTATGGGCTGTGCCAAGCTCAGGAACACACCTGGGAAAAACAGGCAGAGAACATTGCAGAACAAGATGTGACAATGACAAATCCCAGCCCACAGACACCTGCTCTGGAAGCTCTCTGCTGTGCAAAGAGGTGCTGAGCATGGCCAGGTATCTCACTGCTCAGAGGAGCAAAGTTCACGTGACTCCACAGCCTCAGGAGTATCCACAGAAATCTGTTACACAGAAAATTCAGGTGCCTCTTCACCACCTCTTCATCAAACCACACAGCCCTTATACTCTCTTGCTTTGGAAAGATCCTCCTTAACACCCTTAATCAGACCTCGGACTTGCATCATATCACAGCTGAAATTTCAAAATATTTTCCATTCTTCCCTCTAGTTTTCAGATGTTTGTAAGTCTGTGAACTGTCACCCCATCAAAAGGATCATTAGCCTGAAAAGAGCATGCAACTTACTGAAAAATGTAATTGCATAACAAGCTGTTAAAGGAAGAAATAACAGGAATAGCCTTGTGGTTATTGACCACATCCCTCATCAAGGCTAACCCAGATTCCCAGGATCTATTTTTCAGCTCTTTAACCTGGGAAACTCAGTTCGTGGGTATAAGGGAGGAAGAAAGTGCAAGGGCAGCTGCTCTAAAGCCTGCCTAACACGAGACTGAAAGCCTTTGGAGCACATGGATAGGAAACAAACCAAACCAGGCTGACCCTTGGCAGGGAACGGGAAGTGGAAAACGATGAGAAGACTCCTGAAGTAAAATCTGTGGGATTGATGTGAAGGACTGTGTGGGAAATGGACAGATCCCAAAACTCAATTAGCAAAAGAACTAAATTGCCCACGTTTCCTAGACCTGACCATGTGTGTTTATAAATCCAGTATAATTCTGGATTTCCAGGAGATGCAATTCAGTGGAAGCCAGAGATGCCTTGGCCCTCACATGGGCATGGCCAAAAGCATTCCAGCTCCTCCAGGGTCATTTGGTTTCTGTAACTGCCCAAAGCTCTGTCCCCAAGGCTACTGACCCTGTCCTGCTCTAATGCACTGCTCCTCTCAAAAGCTACTCAAAAGCACATCTTCCCAATTCCCTAAGAATGAAGAGAATTTAAATAAAGCACCATTAAAGGGGTTATCTTTCTTGCTTCAAAATAATGCCAACAAAGTCAATACCTCTTGGTACACACTTGCACACGTATTTTTTGTAGTGACCCAGAAATCTTATGGCTCATTTCACACTTCTGAGCAGAAGACCATAAGTTGGATGTCAAGAAAACATTTTATTTGTAAGAAAGACTTAAAAATGCAGTTGTTTAAACAGAGGGTTTGCTAGCTGGAGTGTCTGTATAAAAGTGCTGAGCTACGTTACAAGTGCCCCTGAGAAAAAGCATCTGGACACATCTCAAATTCTGCCCTCCCTTTAGGGCAGGAATAAATCAGATAAGGGCCCCCAACAAAGCTCAGTTCAAATCTGCCTTCCAACCTGTAAGCTCTGCTGTGCAGGCAGTATCCAAATCCCACAAAAACAGGGATTATGCCCTGGGCAGCAGAGGAACTTCCTCTCCTTTACTCTCCCCCAAAGCACAGAACATGAATACAGCAGTTAGCCAGGGGCTGCCCATGCAGAGCACAGCAACAGTGGGGCCTAAATAAAGGAGTCTATTGCCAGGGGCGACTGGAACACCAAACTACCGGAAAAACCATGGAGTACTGACAAAGCCTTATAAAGCTTGTGAGTCTTGGGCACACCTCCCAGCTGCCAGGGACTCACTGGCTCTAACATTTTAATGTGTGATTTGTACAACTGAGACTTCAGGTCTCAGCAATGTACCTTTGAGTCAAAAAAAGAATGTATTTCCAAATGAAAGGAGTAGGTTTGTTTGGCCCTGTTTCAGAGGTCCATTTGCCATGACACTGTGGGTGTTTCAGCTTTGGTGTGACCGAGTCTCAGGGCACGCCGGGGCTCTGAGCAGCGAGGACACACAAACTGCATCTTCTGCTCCCTCTCTCTGAGGCTGAGGATGCTCCTCAAGCCAAACGACCCTCACCTTCCACAAACAAAATAATGGCGTCTGTTTGTGTTTATGGCTAAACTTTTCCAGCCCTACTCACATCTTTAATTGTTTCTGGGCACAATGGTTTTAACGATTTTATGAGGAAAACATGACTCACCGACTTCTTGCAAAATGTTTCTGCTCGTGTTTCGTGCGTTAAATTAGCAGCCATGTTGTTGTGTTAGCATCTCCAAGAGGTCCACTTGGTGAACCCTTGCTAGAGGGAAATATTCATGTTCCCCTGAAGTTTGTAATGCTCCAGCTGTGAATGGGCACTGGGTAGGAGACACTTTCTCCTGGTTGTGTTTCTGCAAAAACTGCTCCAGCTTCTGCTTCCCTCAGCTGTCTGTGGGCCCTGGCAGCCTGCACGGGGCTCCAGACCTCAGCTGTGGGGCACTACCTGCTCTCCACTGGCCTGCCACAACAAAAGCCAGGCTGAAATCAAGCAAGTTATTGTCACTATAGAAAATAAACACAGTTACTGACAGTTGTTAATAACCTCAGTGTCTGAGGGTCACATTTGTGCTTGTGGATACATTATGTGATCATGACAATTTGCCTTCCACTGCCTGGTGCAAACCTTCTCCTTACACTTTTAGAGCCTTGTTATTTTTATACATAATTTTATTCATAAATATTACACTCACTTTAGTTGGAAAGACAAGAGAGCCATTTTATCTTCTAGCTGTGGGAACCAAACAGGGTTGATTTTGTTTTGTATTATCACAACATAATACTTAATTCAGTATCTAAACTTCCAACAGTTTATGGGAGGGACTGGAGCCTTCATGCTGAAATCTGGGGCTTAGATTTGTGCCTTGATGCTAAAATCTGGGGCTTAGATTTGTGCCTATCAGGAGACTCCCCTGGTGGTTTTGTGCACAGCAGAGCACATAAGTTTACTGCAGAGTTGCCACCTGGAATCTACATCTTTTATAGCATGGCTTTATAAAATTCACTTCATGGCAGCCAAACAAACGTGCCATTGGTCTGTACTGGTTCTGCACCACCTCTCCTGAAACTCAGCTTTCACTGTACACAACCCAACCCAGCACTGATTCAGTACAGGAACATTCAGGGCCTTCAGAGGCCTTCTCTGGACTTCAGGAATGAGCTCTGATCCCAGCTCATCATCGGCTGTTTCAAAAAAAAGTCAGTCAAAGCTGCTAGGTTTTAATTCTGCTTCCCTGGATTTATTATAAATTCCACCAGAACTGTTTTGCTGCTACAATGGCATCAGGATCAGGGTTTTAACTGAAAGAAATACAGGCTGCAAACATTTCATGGGTGAAAAGACAACCCAAAGATAATTACACCAAAAATCTTTAGCATAAGTTAAATTTAAGACGGATTTTGCAAGCTGGGCTGCATTTGTCTACCATCACATTGATGTAATCACAATTATTTTTCTTCTTGCTTGTTTCAAAACATAGGGACAATGGATTTAACTGCCCCTTCTGGATGCTGCTGATGAGTTGTGTCCAGAAACACCTGCAGCAGACAATGGCATTTGTCTTTCGTGACACTGATAAAGAAAATAATCAGATCGTCACCTGGTATTAAAATCCTGTCAAAGATTTTGGACAAAGCCTCAGGGCTGGTCTGGGCCTGGACCACTGAAGTTTTTGTGATTTCAATGCACTGTGGAATAGGTGGAAGTGTCTGGGCTTTGGCACTTACTTTGCAGTGTTGGACGTGTAAGGAATCCAGACCACGAAAGAAGCAGAGGTGATAAGGTCCTGACTGAGCCCTCATTGCCCTGGAGGTGGCTCTGATGAAGGCTGAGTGAAGCAGGACTGAAGTGACCGTCTGGGCACGGCCCCAGGCTGAATCCACTGGGAAAATACACACTGTGTTTAATCTCTGCTCCCCAGCATTCCTCAGGAAAACCATTGACCTCGGTAGCAATGTCTACTGTGCTACATAAACATTCCAAATTTATCATTCAAACCCCTCACATCTTAAGCGGTTTTTTTCACTTGTTTGACAAACATTCTATTTACACAGTTATGGGCAGAACTAAGAAAAATTCATCTGGTTATTTTCAAGACAAGAAAAATAATTTGAATTAGGGAGACACACTGTGCCCTTGATCTCAGAATACATCTCAAAATAGGTATTTTAACACAACATCACACCCAAACAGGGATCCTTTCTTCACACAAATCCTGTTTGTGGCAAGAACTCCCAGCTCAAGGATTCCCAGCAGCACCTGAACAGGTTTGATGTAATTCCCTCTGACACAGGCACCCTGACCTGTGGCTGTCACTGGGTGAAGCTGGAGTCTCACACCAGCACGGGTGAGCTGGAACTGCCCACCACAGACAGGGGAGAGCCACTGCAGACACAGACACGGGAAATGTGTGCTTGATATTGAGTTTTTATCTGCTACAACAGATTTGTGAAAAGGGAGAGAAGGCACACAAACAGCTTCCACCCATTCATCTGACATTTCTGCTGGGTTAAGATGGAGCAATATGAGCCATTACATCACAGTTTTGCTGCAGATGGAAGCTTTTGCTCCCCTGTGTAGCTGCACATGTTCCACAGGACTTCTTGACCTAAGCCTGTTTAACTCAGATTATGAGATGGGCCCTTTGCTTTGCACCAAACTTATATCTGTCAGGTCATATTTGAAAATGTCAAATGATTCAGGAATATAATCCCATTCTCATGGGCACTTTGGGCACTTAGGAGCTACTTCACTTGATTTTTAATAAGAATTATATTCAGAGCTCACATTATTTAGAAAGGCAGGACTTCAGTGTGTAACTAGTTTTGGTACTTTTGCAAATTTTATCTATGCAGATTTAACTCTTGAATATGTATTTAAATACTGTATACTTTCCTCCTAGCCATTCTCAAGCCATTACAAGAAAATCAGATAAACAGCTTTGATCCAAGTTATTGCTTTACTCATCAGGCCCTCCCACAGCTCCATGCCAGCTCCTAGAAATGGCATTCTGGAGTCCAGGCTTCCTAAAATAAATTTAAATATCACAGGCAGTGCTCTCAGACAGCTTGTCCCGTGTTGCAGGTCAGGTCTGATGGCCCCATTTCTAGGGGGTTCTTTGAACACAGGACTCAAATTTCAAGCCCAGGATGAGCTGCTTTACAAGGCTGCACCCCAAATGTTCCTGCATTTCCAATCACTTTCCATCTCAGCACGCAGCTCCAAGTTCTGCTCTCAGTGACAGTGTGCACATCCAGAGGAAATTAATCAGCCATTTATTCCAGATTCCCAGTAGAATCCGGCAGCAGGAGTTGGCCTGACCTCGTTAACGACCTGGCAATTATTTTCCAAGACGTGATGTCGTGGCCACTTGGTGCCTCCCACCAGCAGCAGCTGCCAGCGAGCGCCGGGGGAGCTCAGCATGGCTCACCCCATGGACTGTGCCCTTTCCCTCATGGAAATGTGTTACTGGGAGCCACAGCCGGCTGTAAATCCCTCTGTGGGGTTTTGGCAGTGCTGGACTGAGCAAAGCCTCAGTGACTGCCCATGACCAAGCCCTGGGTTCCATCCTGTGCCAGCCCAAGGCACAGCCCTTGGCCACGTCCCCGTGTCACAGCTCCCCGAGGTGCTGGGGGCTCCTCCATGGGCTCTGGCTTTCCTCCTGGGGGAGGCACAGGACAATTCACCCCTCTACCAGCTGATTTACGAGCACACGCCTCGCTGTGCTCCTCTGGTTTCAATTTCCAGCTCGCTGACAAAGTCGGGAGGCTGAATCAGGGGTTCAGGAATGTGGCAGGCTCCACAGGCTGGCCTGACCCACAGCCCTTCCAGCACTGGGGTGTGCACTCAGCCTCACTGAAAGGACACTGCAGCCCAAATTCCTAACGAGGAGGAGCAGATGAGGGAGAGCACTTTAAAAGTGATGAACAGGCTCCTCCATTTGGGACAAAGGAAAATCTGCCTGGCAGCCAGGCACTGAATCCCACCAGTGCTGGCCTTGAGAGATTCCTCCTTCCTAATTATGAACCCCAAGGATCACTCCTCTGTAATGCAGACCTCATTCCCCTTGTTGTCCCCCACCTATGCCTGAATGTGTGTTACAGACAGACTTATCAGGTGTGATCATGTCTCCTGGCAGCCTGCTCATGCAGGAGCCCATCTCCAGGTTAATTATGACATAAGGAAGGTCCTTTATCTCAGCCTTGGGGTTGTGGCAAGTCCCAAGGCTAAGTTTCAATAGCAGCCACCATGATGGGCAGGTCAATGCTTTGATTATTACACTAGGATATATTAACCAAATCAGATGACAAACTTGCAACAAGAGGGAAATCTGATGTCCAACAGCGTGGGGGATGTAATTTGTTATCTTCAAAAACTGAACTCTGTGAATCACAATATCCTGGTGCTTCTGAAGTGGGACAGACTGTGTCATTTACCTATCTGACCAGGACAATTGTCCCTTTCCTAAGAATTGAACCATCCAGCCCACATCCTACGGCAACCACGGTTTATTCCCATAAATGTTACCAAGATAATCTTGTGCCACAGAAATAATGAAGTTGCTAAATTAGGATCAGTATCCCAAAGAACACTGGAAAAAGAGGAAAAGTATATAAAATTTCATAGAAGAGAGAAATAGAAGGGAGAAAAGGTTTATGCTTTAAAGCCAAATATTTACTTGTGGAAAAAACCAAGAACTTTGAGTGTATGTGGGTATATCTGTACTTTTCCCTTCACTTCTTACCAGTTCCTAATACACATGCTCTGACACTCATGGCCCACATTTTTATGCTGTTATTCTCTGCTTTGATTTGCTTTGGGCTCGTTTTTAATGAGGTGAACTTTGCACAGCCCAGCTCTAGCTCCTATAAAATCTGTGTCTTAAATGGCCAGATTTAGTGATTTTTCTGTGGAGAGAAAAAGCCCTCCATCCTAACCACACAGCTGTACTTGGAACCAGATGTCTCACCCCCTTCAAACTGAACTAATGAGGACAGGGATATGGTCAGGAAAACTCCTGTCTAGATCTTGCCTTTGGAATTATGGAAAGAGGGCTGCAAAGCCTGAAGCATCCCCAGAAAGGAAAGGGAGGAGGATGGCAATCCCTCCAGCAGGAAAATCTGCAGCGCTGCACTTGCTTCAAGGCTCTTGCACCCCCCAGCCCTGCTCATCCCAGTGCCACTTCTACCCCGTAACTCACACAGGGATCCCACAGAGAGCAGGATCCCTCAGGTGATGGGAACTGCTCTCACTCTGTTCACCCCATTCACAGACACCCAGGGGCTGGCTCTGTGTCACCTCTGAATTCAGCAAGGGACTCTCAATGACTTCTCTCAAGACTTCTGTAAAACACAAAGCAGACCAGTTACTGAGGATCAGATGCTCTGAAAACCATAACTTCTGACAGAAATCTGACTGAACAAGAACACTTTTTAAACCAGCTTTGCCCATCAGTGTGTTTTTTAAATATAAAGAGTCCTCTGCTGCTAGTTCAGAAAGAGAGAAGATTTTTAGGACCTTCACTTCTCTGCCCAGTCTTGCTCCCATCAGAGTCACTGGGAGCATTACCATCACTTCAGAGATGATGAACAAGACCTTGGAGGTCATGATTTGGCACTCAAACTGGAAAAAATACATAAGCATGGCCTTTCCTCTCTTTTTTAGAAAAGATGCATCAGATTCTCCCTCTGGTGCCTAGCTTAAGCTTCTCTAAAATAATGATTCTTGATTTGTCTTTATGTGCTCTTCATGAGTCCTTTCCCTGCAGCGTGGAGCAGGTCCCCTGCACTGAGCCACAGCAGCCAAAAGGAATCTTCTGCTGAATAAAGTCTTGTGAGACACAGTCATTACATGCAGAGGAAACTGGGTTTAGTGGGGCCCTGGTTCCCCTGGGGACTCCCATAATATAAATTATTAATAATAAAAATAAACATTGGCTAGCTTGAACTTCTCTTCATTCCCTTAGAGCTTATTTTTGTGATGGAATTAGCTAAATAAAGCCCACTTGAAAGAATGTTTAATTGCAAACTATCCAAAGAAAACAAAATGGAACTAATTGGTTCTTAGATATTAAACATTCAAAAGGAGATGGCTTTGGAAACAGCTGAGAGGCTGATGTGCATTGGGACACAAATGGTGCAGTGAGCAGCTGAGCAAAATGCAGTCTAAACTGGACTACATTTACTTTTAAACCAGATATTCAAGTTTTGTCAGTCTGGCCCTGCCTAGAAGCTTTGGATTGTTTCAAGCCTAAACACAATTACAGCAACACTCTCTGGAAAATTATAAAATCAGAGGAGGCAAACTTGTGTGCTGACTTCTGGGCATCATTTGCCCAGGAAACACTACAAAACCTACAGTGATTGTCACTTCCTGGAGTGCCCCTTCAATCTCTTCCTGCCTAAAGAAGACATCCTAGCAAGGACTGTTTCAAGTGGTTTTTCTAAAGCAGTTGTTTTCCTGCAAGTCTGGCAGGGAGGGCTCACAAAACCAGTTCTGAGAGCACATCTCCAAAGGAGAGGGGTTGTGCCATCCATCAGGAGAACTGACTGAGATCTGCCTTGGCCTCTACCAACTCCCTTTCTGCAGCCCTGTGTTTTGTTGTTGCTATTTAATTCAAGTATTTCACAGTCAGCAAAAAGAATCTGTTTGGTCATGTGAAAACTCTCTTTTCATATTCATTAAAAGTTAAATGGTTGCCACACTTATTTCAGAAGTATTTCTAGCAAGGCTAGAAAGCGATGGCTCTAATGTGACTTTGTATACAAGAAAAAACCTCTACATTAGAAGGGAGCAAGAAGTAGATAAGTTATAGCTAAAATCATACAATAAAGAAAATTTTAAAAATTAATGAGTGGTAGAAGAATTTTTCCCTGGAGGACCATAGTGTGCAATGAAATCAGGCTGGTGCTCAGCCACTGAAGGTGCACTGTGTCATCAGCAGCATGTTTACTGTCCCACTTATCAATGACTGACAGCAACGAGGCCTCTGCCAGAGATAACAGATTCCTGGAAATGTCAGGCCCCCCAGAACACCCAGCCCAAGCACACGAGAGCTCCTCACTGGAAGAAAAGGCAGACACAACTGGAAGTGCTAAGCAGAAGTTGCTCAGCAGGATCAGTCGAGATCAAACCACTTCAACATTGAGGCCAAAAGAGAATGCAATTGAAGGTCCCTTGAAATGTTATGAATGCCATCAACAAACACGGCAAGAGTCACTCATGAAAATGCATTTCAGCTTTGTGCACAAAAAAAATCAATCAGCTCTGTGTCTCAGACTTCTTCAAAGACCGTGAACCCAACTGTTTGTTCCCTGAGGACCCAAAGCTTTTACTGCAGCTAACACATCTGCTTAGTGTTTCCTACTTTTCAGCATCACAAGGAGTTTTTCTTAGACCTTGGGCTGGTTTTACTCAGCATCTATGGACCAGAGATCTTCTGAACTCCCACTGGTGATCCTCTGCCATGGAGAACGCACAGCCCAGAGACCCTCCTGGCAGAAAGTCACCCTTGGGTGATCTTCAAAATTCAAAAATGGCCATTCAGATACAAAACATATTGACAAGTGATAGCAGCATTACACTAATTCAGATGCAGGATTAAAGCCAGACTCTGACACAATTACAGCAGCAAGGGCAGGGAGGGAATTCGATGTTCTAACAGAAAGTGGAGTTTTGCTCCATATGACTTGGCTTACTCAAGAGAGATATTTTATAAGAAGATATGGTTTTACTGTACTGTAAACATAATTTGACAATTACAGGTCAAAGTATCCTCACTTATTGCTTTAAATGAGACTAAACATAGTCAAATTCATACATACACACATGGGGAAGAGATTCAGCATGTGTTACTGCAGCTCTGGAGAAAACAGCACAGAAATGATGTCTGAATTGGAGACCTTACCAGAAGATGCAGTGTATGTTCTCATCCAAAGCCTTCTCCTGCAGAGCATGTTCTCCTCACAATTGTGCTTTTGTTCTTGAAGAGCCCAAGCTCAAGAAATTTTGAGATACTTTGCATCGCTGCTTAAATGTTTTGCACTTCTGCTGTTTGTTTGCAGGCAGCTGGGATGCCCGCACTGATTTTCTAAGGTTATTTAAATTCTTCTTTATTTGTTAACAAATTACGTTGTTGCACAACACGTTGGCATGTGAACCCTTCAGAAAAAGGGAGAGGCACAACTCGGCCCCAGTGGAATTAGGAACAGCTCCAGTGACCTCAGCAGAGTTACACAAAGGACAGCTCTATTGTCCCAGGGGCTGTTGTGCCAGGCTGAAGGAGTATTTCTGTATGCCAGGGCTCTTCAGAGGGGGCATCACCTCCCAGATCAGGTCTGGGGCTCCATCTCAGTGCACAGTGACAGGTTCCTTACAGCCTGGGCACTTGGTGCTGTGCTCACAGCACTCAGAAATGTGCAGCTACAGGGATCCACACACAACAACCTCACACAACTCCGTGTGTTACTGATGGACTCAAACAGAGGCATTTTCACACATGATCCCTCCAGTGTAACCGCTCTTCTTTTGTGTTCCATTGTAAAAACCCAGGTCACCAACTTGCTACAAAGCAGTTACCTTCAAAACTTTAGGAAAGCCAATGAACTTTCTGTACAGATCAAGTCTCAGCCACATCCATGCATTGGATTGCAATGCCTGCTCTAACAGCTGCATTTGGAATATCCACGTGTGCCAATTCGTTTGGAAAACCCCAGCCTACTATTTTAACTTTACAGATCTCATCAAACAAAATCCTTCCTTGTAATCTGGAGAAATCTTCTAAACTCTTTTTTGTAAAATTTGCATTACGTAATGGAAACATTTCAGAAATTCAGGGCACAGGGAAACTGAAGGTTGTTGAGGTGGTGTTTTTTCTGCACTAGTAGAAGTACAAACCTGCTCATGCCAACACTAAAGCAGCAAACAATCCCATTTTAAAGCACACTGAGGCCTTGGAATTGCCTCCCTGTTTATCTGTTCAGGCCCAGTATTGGAAAATTGTATTTCCCTCGTCAAGTCTGTAGCAATTTCAATAATAAAACAGAGGTTATGTAAGTGCAGAGAATTATGGAAAAATGTAAGTGGAAAGTACATAGTTTTAAAATTCATTCGAATAACTCAAATACAGCTGAACTGACATTATTCACACTTTCCAGTCCTAGTCAATACTGGATTGAAACCAAGCACAAGACATTTCAGGCCCAAAGGAGGTTTTTAAGAAAATTACAAGTACCTATATTTCTGCTTTACAACGTCTGTCTGGGAAAGCTCTGCTGCCTAAGGAAACACCAAGCTACCTTCTCATGGGATCAAACAGGAGAGATGTAAACTAATTAAGGGCACCTCTGGATCAGCTTGTAAATGTAAGGGCTGATTCCACCCCGAAGAGCTCCCAGACCAGAAACCTGGATGCAAATACCTGCGGTCTGCCAGCGAAACAGGGATGCAGATTCAGAGGCACATTTCGCACTGGCAGCTCGTTTCTAACCTGAGCAGACACGAGCTCTAGGCCCAGCTCTGCATTCCTTCCACACCCAGGGCTGGAGCTGGGCCTGAAGAAGGAATGCAAGAGAGAAATGAGTTTCTTATCGGCCTGGCAGATCTTGTTGGGTGATGTAGATGCCTGTGAAGCTGCCAGAACTCCAATGTGGGACATGGCATGCAGCCTAGCTCCAGAGCTCGGAGACTTCAAACCAGAACTCTGGCAGGACACTGAAATAAGGGAAAACTGCTTTCAGAAGCACAAGCAACTACTCCTAGCTCGGGGACACCTGGATATATTTCTGTTATAAACAATTTTCATCAAAGGAAAAGTAAAGATCCCAGGTTTGTACAAAAATGAGTAAAAAAGGGAACAAATTGTGTATTTCCAGACTCAGGAAAAGTGAGTTTACATATAGCCATACTTGAAAGTATGGCTGTATGAAAAAAGATTTACTAACCATAAATCTCACAGAGGGAAATACCAAACACACAAATAAGGACAGAAGGATAACTCAGGATAACTCTGGGTGTCCATTCCCTCCCAAACCACGGGCAGCAGCGTGAATACAACTGCACATGGCAAAATCTTTCCATCGCTCCGAAGAACCCCAAACTTCACCTTGGCTTTTGCTAAGATAAACCAGTTATGGCTGTTTCAGTTCCACAGCCAGCAGTATTTCAAAATGTGCAGGGACAAAGACCTCCCAAATGCATGAAGGACAAAGAACTGTGGAAACAAAGCTCTTTATGTGTGGATTGGGGCCTTTTCAAAATTTTGCCAGGGCTGGGACCTTCCTGGATGTTTCTCTCTTTACTCTCCCCAAACAGAGTGCAAAACTGTAGGATAAAGATGCTGTGCTGTGGTCAAAAAAGTGAACAGGACATATTAGGGTAATTCACATTGCATTTTGTTCAGACAAATATTTTCAGAATAGTTGAAAAAAGAGTATGTTGAATAGAGTATCCACTGTTCTGAGAAAAAGAAATGCTAGCTAAAATCAAGGGCTTTGGCTACTTTAAGGCTTCCTAGGCAAGATTAAATCAAAATATTTCCTGCAAACATTCCCTCTTTTCATCAGCATGTCAACTGTAGTAAGGAGAATGTGATCCTAATTCTCAGCATCAAAATCTGGGATAACTTTGTAAAGTCAAATGTTTTCTTACTTTCACAAAAACAACTGTGACTGGAAATATTTTGCAAAGCATGTTGCAAGTGGAGGTAAGTAAATCAGCAAGCACAATGCCCATTTTTAAAGGAAAAAAGTTTCTAAAAATGAATCAGGATTTAATAAAAAATGTCTCTGAGGTACGTAAGTCATGCCCATAATAGAATATTTTTCAATTTTCAACCCTGTATAGAGAATTTTAAACCACTAGCAGATGTATGAAACAAAAGCAAAATTGTCCCTTATTCTCTGCTGTGCACACACAGAGATAGAAACAGGGAAACCGAGGAGAGGCTCTCAAACATTTTCCACAAGAAAGACAATTTGCTCACAATTCCTTCTCCCTTTAAATTGTTTCTGTGGCAACACATCTGGTGCTGCAGCTCTGGGCCAGAGCATTAACTATCCTGAAAGAAGAAAGTTATGTTGTTGTTCTGTCTGCAAGAATGTGAGGAGAGAGATCTGTGAACACACGTAATCAGGTCACCCCTCCTGCCTTCCCAGGCACACAGAGCAGCAGCTATGGATATTCATTATGGATATTCATGCCGAGCTTCAAATGGCAAGTTTGAAAACACTTCAGCAATGCTTAGAGAAAACTCTCATGGTAAACACAGTCTATAAGCCAAGGGTTTATGAAAATAAAATGATGAGTGCTTTGCTACTGCTGTTCCTACTGTGTGAAATAAATAAATTATTCAGCTGAGAGGAACAAGGTTCATTCCCTAATCATAAACAAGATTGATGCTGATTTCTTATCTCCCAGCACTGCACAAGCATTGCTGGATTATCACCATTTTACACATGAGAAATGTCAGGAGCACATGAGGCCAAAACACCTCGAGTGTCTGTAAAACTCAGCTGCCCCAGGATGAGTTACCCCTCCCAGAACCCCAGAATCCTTAAAATTGGAAAAGCCCTCCCAGCCCATCGAGTCCCAGCTGTGCCCCATCCCCACCTTGTCCCCAGCCCAGAGCACTGAGTGCCACCTCCAGCCCTTCCTGGGACACCTCCAGGGATAGGGACTCCAAACCTCCCTGGGCAGCCCCTGCCAAGGCCTGAGCACCCTTTCAGTGAAGAAATTCTTCCCAAAACATGCAGCCCTGGGCTTTTCAAGCTCTTGAGGACCAATGGATTTTATATTATGGAAATAATGGAAGCAGATTTTTGCTACTTCATCAAGCAGATCAGGGATGGATTCATGGAAAGAACATATCTGATGAGCAATAAAATACCACTGACACAGTTACTGCCCCAAGAATAATTGCATATGTTCTCCATAAAGTAGTTTTTATCATTTAATTTGAAACAGCTAAATTCACATCTAGAGCAGTTACACATAAATCTGTTTGCTAACTACACTCAGGGTATTTCTGTATTAATGACAAGATCATCTTAGTGTTCTGATCTTCTAAATTACTGATGATTAAATGCCTTTTCTGTCTGAAAACCAAGTCTTTGCCCTAAAAAGTTGAATTGAATAAAAATGATCATTTTCAGGCATTCTGTCTTTGAAGACATACTGGTTTAAAGCAGTCTGTCCTCAGGGAGAATAAACTGGCAGCAGAAATGGAAAAGTTGAAAAAAAAAAGAGGATAAAACCTGGTATTTCATAAATATGTATGTCCCTTTTGTGCTTCCGGAGGCAGCATCTGAGGATGGGAACCAAAGCCAGGGCCCTGAGCACCTGTAGCCATTAAAGGCTGGCTGATGTCCTTCGCACGACTCGCTGTCCATAATTTTGGATTGCCACCAGCCAATCACCTTCCAAAATCCAGTTCTGGCCAACAACAGTCTGGATAACTCAACTCTGTCTGTTCCCTCTTGCTCAGCCTTTTGGCTAAGATCGAGTGTGCAGATTTAAATAATATTAAACCTACTATTTTACACAAATTATCTCCTTCACTTCCAGTCTTTCTGTTTATTTCATCCAAATGGAACAAATTAATAACCCTTCTGAGACAGTTCCCCCTCCCTTGCTTTGTCTTGGATAACTTTCTACACCCAGAACCTCTGTTTTGTCCTGGTGCTCTGTAACCCCACACTGTCACTCCTCAGACCCCTGAGAAAGAGACACACGAGGATCACAACTTTCCCCTCCCCACAGACTGAGTCTGGTTTCCCTTTGTAGCCAGAGTGGCTCTATTCCACTTCTCAGACTCTTTCTGAGCCTATGGCAAAGGAGTATCTGTGAAGGAATTAGCTGTGGAAGGGACTAAAGTGACACTGGTGGTGGCTATTACAGGATCCCAACTCCCTGCCTGGGTTGCTCCTAAGGAACCCAGGGCTAGGGAGAACACTGCAGAGCAACTGTACAGCTGCTCTTTGTCTGGACAGAAGGAAACCATCCCATCCTTGCAGTGTCCCTCAGGGAATCCATTCCTTAACTCCCTGTTTGGCCTCCATCTCCACGCTCCTGGCTCCGTGCTGTGGACAGAACACCACTGCTCCCCTGCAGCTCCTGATGGACTCCAGAATGGAGCACTGGGTCAGGATGCAGGGCCTGTCATCTCAGGGAAGCCCTTTTATTCCTCCAAAGGGTATCTAGGCTCTAACTGAAGGAGAACGTTGCCAAGTGAATTGTTCACCACCAGCTCACACGTGTCGTATCTCACACGTGTCGTATCTCACAGACCTGGGGCACAAAGAGGCTGGGCCTGCCCCTCCACGGCAGCTCCAGCCCATTTTGGCAGGTCTTGTGCAGCTTTTCCTGCACTGCTACACGTGGTGCTTATGTCATTCAGTGTGCAGAGCTCAGGGCAGCAGCAGGGAAGGGATGAACTGCACGACACAGGAACACAACAGAGGAGTTTCTCACTGCACACTCCTCTGGCCACTGCATCTCTCTCAGATGTGCCTCTCCATTCAACATGCAATATTCCCTCAGACACATTTTGCACTGTTTACTACCCTTGCAAATGATCTTCCTCTCCTTTTCTTGTTTTTAATTAAGGGCTTTCCACAAAAAAAAAAAGTAAAGCACCTCATCAATAGGTGTAGCTCCCATTTTGCAGCTGTGAAAACACAGGTATGGACGCATTAAGTCTTGATCCCAACAAAGGAAATGACTGAATCAGGAGCTGGAGTACTGGTGCTGGTTCCATACTCAAGAAATGGCTCCAGAAACATGTAACCTTATTTTTCAAATTCCTTCAAGTTTCTTTGGTTGATGAACAACTCTACTTCCATATGGCCCAACTTATTTAAAACACTTTTTAAAAGGGGAAATTAAACTCTCAATCAAAATGCAACTGGGCTGTGACCCAAAACCTCAACTTGTATTTATACGAATAAGCAATAATAATAAAAAAATGCAAATAAAATGCAATCTTTGCACAGACAAAAAGAGTTAACTAAAATATAACCAGCCCATGCAACGACACATCCAAAAGGCAAACTCTACGGGATGACATAGACCTTGTCCTGCTCCTCTCACTGTTCCACCTGCTCCAGCCAGGTGCTCCCCTGCCGGGGGGTTCCGGGGTGTTTCCTGCCAGGAATGCCTTTACCCTGGACAAAAACCTACCGAGCCTCTCCGTGCGGGGCAGCCTCTGCAGGAATGTTGGCATCCTTTGAAGCTTGCCCGCTTACAGATGCCCGCCTGCCCTATAGGTGACCGCATCCCCCCGGAGGTGTCCGTATCCCCCCGGAGGTGACCGCATCCCCCCGGAGGTGTCCGTATCCCCCCGGAGGTGACCGCATCCCCCCGGAGGTGTCCGTATCCCCCCGGAGGTGTCCGTATCCCCGACAGGTGACTGTCCCCTGCCGGTCCCGCAGCCCTCCCGTGCCGGTGCCGGTGCCGGTGCCCCGCGCCCCCCGAGCCCCGTGCCCAGGTGTGCCCTACCTGCGCTCGGAGCGCGGCTCGGCTCCGCTGCCGTGGCGGCTGTCGCGGCTGTCGCGGCGGGTCCGGGGGGCCGGGAGGGCCCCGATAGGCGCCGCTTATCGCCGCTGCTGCCGGCCCAGCTGGGCTCCGCTTCCAGGAAGCCGCGGCTCCGGAGCGCCTGTTTGCCGCTGGATGCCGAGCGCTCCGTCCCGCTCGCTGCTTCCCTTCCCCTCTCCCTCCCTCGTTCCCTCCCTCGCTCCCTCCTCCGACCCCCCTGGTCCTGGCAGGGGGGCTGGGAACGCGCCGCGCGGCTCCAGCACATGCCGAGCCGGCGGTCACGGCCCGGACCCTCTGCTATTAATCAGGAGCATCCCAGGCGCCCTCTCGCTCGCTCCAGCTGCTCCGCCGCGGGTCCCACAGCGCCGCAGGGCAACGACAGACCGGCAGCGCTCGCAGGACAGCCGTCCCTGCACCCCCGGTTATTCCCCCGTTCCCCTGCCCCCCAACTCTTACCCCTTCTGCTCAGACCTTTTCTGCAGTGCCCAGATTCCGCCTTTCCCACCTTCCTCATCCATTGCTCCCTCCTCTTCTGCCCTTACCCCGCACTGTCTCTTTACCATCCCTTTAAAGATTCCCTCCTCTTACAGCCCTCGGTCATACAACGCTAATCATCATCATCTTTCTTCCTCTTATTGCCTCCTGCCTTTTCCCATCCCACCCTTCCATAGGTTGGCTGGTAGAGCAGATATAATTTGCTCTCTTTGATTCTCTGTTGGCCAACAGCCTGCTCCGAGTCCTTCCTGCTGCACCCACTACTGACCTCCTCCTTGCTTCTGCGGGCAGGAACTGCTCCTCGGGAATGAGCTCCCTTCTGCCAGCTTTCCAGACACCTTCCAGGTAATCCTGGCAAAAAGAGGTGAAGCTGTCATGTAGAAAGCAGGCTGGAATCTCCCTGTTTCTTGTCTCACCCCATGCAGCCCCACACTCACACCTCTCTCCTGAGCAATGCCTGGCCAGGCCTTTCGTAAACACCACACACAGGCATGTCCCTGCCCTGGGCACAGCACCTTGGGTTCTGCTGTGGCTCACCCATCTTCCATCTTCCCCTGGATTTTAGCAGCACTTCCCCATGCTGACTGACTGACAGCACAGGAAGCCAGACACTCCCCATGGGGAAAATGAGCTGACTGCACGGAATCTGGCCGTGCCCTTACGATAACTTCATTAGTAATAGTGTTTGCTTCCCTTTTGACCACGCTCTGCAGCATCCAGCACCCATATCCTGAAACCCATCCCACAGCAGGAGGCTGAAACACAAACTGAAGTTCTCAAAGCTCCAGTGACCAGAGATCCCACACAAGAACCTCTTAGGGCAGGGCTGCTGTTTTCTTTCACAGTTCTTTATGAAGTTGGTCAGGATTTGTATTTTTCCTGTGCACATGTTTAAAGGAAAGTCTTGAAAGAGGCAGAGGAAGATCTCTTGCACAGCTGAACACGCTTTTAAGGAGAGGCATGAGGGAACTGACACACATGAAAGTGAGAGCAATAAGACACAAAACCAGATGGGCAGATGGAGTTGCCCGAGCCAACAATTGAAGCACTCTGGGTTTTATGTGTATGAGAAAGAGCTGTGCTGAGATGCAGGCAAAAGTGGGTTTCATACCATGTCTTCCAAAGGGTTGGGGCTTGGAGCACTGCAAATGGCAATGATGGTACACCATGGGTGTCACAGCTGGGGTACCTGGAAAACAAAGCAAGGAGATGCAAATACATGGATTTGTACAGGTAAGTACACGACATTCCAATAATCACACTCTAGTAACTCTTAGCTTGATTCTCCTGGTATTTTGGGGGTTTATGATCACTCCCACTGAGTGCTTGAAGAATCCCCCAGCAAATGTAACTGCAGCTGTCCTGCTGCAGTGCTGGGGTTCTGCAGGCTGACAAGGCAGTCAGCAGTGGCTGTGTGCCCCAGCCCCAGACAGAGAGCGGTGCCACAGCAGCTGCTGCAGCTCAGGACAGTGCTGGAACACTGCTGTCAACGCAGCAGGTCCCTGTCTCCAGTGCTGGCCCCACAGCAGGGTGCAGCACACTGGGACAAGCTGAAATCAGCTGGATTTGTGGGAGGACATTTGTCACAAGACCAAATCTCTACAGGAACCCTGTGCAACCAGTTGCCCAAAAGCCATTACTGTTAATGTCATTTCCTCCTAACCATGAGCCTTATAACAAAATTCACAGAGCAGCCCCTCCACGAACACCAGTGACCACGGTTCCTTCACTCCTGGTGCAGATATCCCCATTTACTTCAGCTGAGGAATGGCTTGATGTGTTTTTATTCCAGTTTACTTTTTATGATCTTCATTTGCTGTGTCTTCATCTGGTGTGTTTATGTGGCTGGTGCTTGGTTTTCATTATTTTTAACTGCATTTCAGATCATTTGCTCTATGGTTTTGTTCACATTCTCCTTTTCCACGAAATTCTAATAAAACACTTGGCTACAGATTTTCCAAATTGAATACTGATGTTTAGTGCAGCTAATTATGCAGCAGGGTTCAAAATGAGTTCTATAATGTAACAATTTACATATTCCTGAAAACAATGGACACAAACCTACAAATTATTGCTACAAGCTAGTTTCACATTCTTCTGGAATTTCCTTTCGAAATACATATGTTTAGTATTCTCACGCATATGAAAAGCAGTAAATACTGCATTGCTGGCACCACTATAATATTTACAGTGAAAAAATAAAACACACTCTGATGTGCCTCAGACCTAAAGGGATGTGAAAAAAATGCCAGCATGTTTCCCCCAAGATCTCAGAGCGCTTCACAAAAACCCTTCCCAAATTCAGGCACCCAACATCCATCGATATAAGCCAATGATACACAAAGATCATTTTACAACAAAGCATTCACCATGGCTGCAACAACATTACACATTTAGTGTTTCAGCATCACCAGTGTTCTGGCATAATCAGATTAATCATAACTTTATTGTTTAAGTCCTGAATAAAGTAGTTTTTGTTTGTTTTCTAAATGGACCGAGTTACAGGCAGCCAGCCCTGTGAGCAGACCAGCCCAGCCTTCTCAGGAAGATCCAGACTAAACTGACTTTTAGAAAGGCTGCTGTAAACCATAACTCTGTTTATAAAAGCAAGAGCTAATAACTCAGTAGCTGGGCCTGTTACTGTGATCCCTTGCACCAGGCTGACTTGGAGAGACAATTCTTGCTGCTCTTAACACAAGCAATATGTATGCCAACATTTGTCTGTGGCTCCACCCCACCCTTTTCTAGTTTGTATTTTTTTAATTTTAGGATGGTACTTAAATCTTCATAATGTGAAGTAATCTGCATAGAGGTGGATTATCTCTCAGTCTATCGACGTACTGACCAGGCACTTTCATTGCTGTAACACAACAAACTGCAGAGCATGTTCCAGCAAACCATCCCTGCACAGAGCATTTGCTCTGAGCCTCTGAGGGGGGGTACAGTGAGATTAAACTGTAAATACACATCCCCAGTTCCAAGCACATGATTATTTTTCCCTCTTTGTGCATCTATCTGTGCTGGAGTTTTTAGTTCATGGTTCAGGAGGGACACTAAGAGACCTGCCAACAGGAGCAAAGAATATCTTCTAAAACCTCAACACAGCTGGGACAGCGGCTGAACTCAGAGGATTCAGTATTTCCAAATGTGACATGCATGGAAAATTTGAATTACTTTTCAAGTCTCCTTCACTTGTACTTTTCTAGTATTATTTACAACCACTGCACCAGCACTATCTGCTTAATAAACAGGGGCAATTCTATTGCATTGATGTGTACACACCTGGCTGGTTACACTCTGTAGTCTCACAGGGGGTTGGCTCCTTTGTGTATGGACACATAAAACACTGAGATGAAAAAGCCCAAATTAATCTGATCATCTAATTACAATAAAAGTTTCATATTTTCCTAAAAAAATTTGTTTCTTATAATTGTTTTACATTTTCCTAAAATGTTGGTAACTTCATCGTACGATTACAACAAGAAGTCTATGAGAAATCAAAGAAATCAAATGAGTGTGCACCATCCCTGGGAGTACTGTCCCATTTCTGGAAGTGTTGTTGCATCCCTGGAAGTGTCCAAGGCCAGGGCTTGGAGCAGCCTGGGGCAGTGGAAGTTGTCCATGGCAGGGGGTGGAATGGGATGAGCTTTAAGGTCCCTTCCAACCCAAACCATTCTGGGATATTATGAATGACATTTTAAAGCACACTGAGAATAACGTGATACAGCCATTACAAATACAGGTAAGGCAATGAGAGCAGTTAATGTCCTGGGCAGTCTGGCGCAGCCAAGGCCGCTGCTGTAATTAATTAACGGTGTAATTAATGGTGTAATTAACGGCCGTCGCTCCGGTCACGGCAGCCCCGGTGACCCTCACGGCGCGGGCACAGCGCTCTCTGGCGGCGGCGGCTCCCGCAGCACCCGCGAGGGGGACAGAGGCGACAGTCGCGACAGGGGCGACCCGGCTCCCACGGGCCATGGGAACGGCCGATCCCCAGGGGATTCCCTTCCCAAGGGCCCGATCCCCCTCTGCGCGCAGCTTGCAGTGCCCCACAAGCTCCTGCTCTGAGCCTGTGCGAGCACCCCTGCATGACTCGTGTGTTATCCAATAATAATTCAATCTCAACGAGCAATAGTTCATTATTTCATCACAGCTATCATTATTTTGGCAACCAAATTCAGATCTCATTTGCAAAATGAATTCGTTGTCTCACAGTCAGCCGCGGGAACAGTCCCTGCCATGAGCTCCCCTCTTCACGCGTTTCTGTCAGAGTAGTTTGACTCTCAGGGCACAAATCCATCTGTAGCAGCTCTGAAAAAGGCAGACATAAAAAACTTGTAAGTTCAGGAAAAGGGTTCGATGCAAGATTTCTGGAACAGCACCCACGAAAGCGTGGGGCAGGAGGGGCCTGGCCCTGAGAGCGCTGCACAAACTCACACAGGGAGGTCAAAGTGACAGCCAGGGTTCACCCATCACACCTGGGGGACACGGGGACACCACACAGCACGGGCCACTCTGGATGGGAAGCAAGGCACTGTGTGACAGGAGCTGGTGTTCGTAAAAGATTAAACTGGTGGAGTCCATAGAGGTTTGTTTACTTTAATGTTGAGATCTATCGGCCACGGTTCGTGTAAAACCGTTCCTTCGTGGCAAAAGGCACAAGAACTCCTTATTCAGTGGTGGCACTTGAAAGTCTCACTTATGTCACATTTACTGGGTCACAGTCACTAGCAGAGGGCAGAGTTTTCTTCACAAATAGCCACAACATATTTTCCAGATAAGCTTAACAGCAAAGGGTTTATTCCTAAAGGCTTACTAGGCAGAGCTTTTTATCCAAGAATATGACAACATTAAAATCCCAATCTGTACCAAACGAAGCTTAAAATAAATTTCGTAACAATTATTCCTTTGATTTGCCTTTTTTTCCCCCCAAAAAAAATTCTGGACCAGGAATTCTCAGTGAGTAGTGGAAAACCAAAGAAGAAATGTTCACAAATTCCTTCGTATAAAGACACCCTGAAGTGTTACCTGTTGACCTGCACAGCTCAGCACCAGCGTGGCTTCCTCGGAGCACTTCAGGCAGCAGAGTTCAATCATTAAACCCCACACGAGTGTGAGTGTGAGGTGTCAGCTGGGCTCACAACTGCCCTGTTTAAACAAGGGGGAATTTCAAAGTAATTCAGAGTCATTGGACACAAATGGATTACTAGATGAAGGGGAAGGAAAAGCTTTAAAAGCTTTTCATTATTTTACTTAGAAACCACAGAGAGTATAAATTAATGTATCAGTATCGGCTTTTGACTGGCTAAGAAAGTATTTTCAAAAAACTTCACGAGTCTATCACTGGACCTAGTTTACAACCGGATTTATAACACACCTGAAACAGACGTTTCTTTGACAGGCAGCATGGTATGAAGACAACCTTTCCCACAAAGCCAGACAAAATAAAAGTACAAAACGAAAGAAAAACCCCCAACCCTAGGAAACTATAAATATTTTATTGGAAAAGATCTCACATATGAACTTTAAAAACAATCAGTTCATTTTGTCACAGACAGGTGAGTAAATATTGCATCAAAGCAACAACTAAAGGTTCCTGGAGGAGGAGTGAGGGGGAAAAAACCGCTGATAGTTTTGCTGACAGCAAAGAAGAAAGCAAAGGCAGAAACAGAACACAAAAACTCATTACTAACCCAACTGTTGTTTTCCCCCTCAATAAAATAAAATTTTAAAAACTCAAACAAACAAATAAACAAGAATCTCACCCCAAAGTTAAAATCCTATAACTGTCACAATTTCAGGGTAAGAAATTAATTTTTTGTTACACAAGTGCTATTTAAATACTGCTGTTATTAATACAGCAGCTAAGCTGCCATGCACTGGGGTTTCCTTGCTGAGCTTTGCTCCTGTGTTTGTGCAGAGCTGTTGGTATGGACTGTGTTCCATGGAGATAAAATACAACAAACTCCCCTTCTCAAATTCTTTCTCTCTAATGCAGCATTTGTGCATTCACACATTCTGCCTCAGGACCAGCAGTAGCAACAGAAAGTTATGGAATGTATTTCCCTGGATTCACGGGGACCTGTAAGTAGTGCTCTACAATATTATTTGCATTTGTGGGCATCAGATGCCTTCATGACAGCACTGCTTTGTCTGCACCACTCACTTATTAAGGGGAAGGCAAGAGCAATTTGAAAATGCAGTATCCAAGGGCATACACTGCTGTTGAAAACTCCTTTTTGTAGGGAAATGTAACTGGCACACAAGATTAATGTATCAAAATTGCAGAAGGTATCAAAAAGAAAGCCTGTAAATACAAAACTTATTTTTTAAAGAAAGCAAGACCTTCTTATTATCATTTTGAAAATAAAGCTTCTCTTTTTCCCTTTTATTTTTCTCTTCCCATCAAAAAACCTCTCCAATCTCTCATCAAGACAAGAGCAGATTACAATCTAGTGCATCTAACAATCACTCCTATGAGCTGGCACTGACAGTGTAAATAAAGACTACTTTATGTTAAATGTAAAATCAGCATAAGCCCTGAACTATGCAATAAAAGATTAGATGGGTCATCAATAACAGTCAACCTATGCTGACAGAAATTTTCTGTGCTTTAGTCTTAGAAGAATTCTGAGAACTCCCAGGAGGGCTGTATGGAATACCATTCCACTTAAAATGTGGGAAATCTGGGATAGGAAAGAAACACCACAGCAGAATCTCACAGTACTCCACGGTGGACTTAAGTGATGGAATTTCTACACCAAAACAAACAAAGGAAAAAAAATAAAAGGCCTCCCAAAAAACTTCCCCAGCTGCTCAGAGATCAGGAAACCCAACCTGTCTTTCAACTTCACAGAAACGGAACGTGCCATGAATAGCTTGATCAGGTCTGAATCACAGGTTGTACAGAACTTGTGACTAAAATAGCTCTATAAGCTTGCCTTACAACTGGCACAAAAAGCCTGCCTCACTCCCCACCTTTATCTGAGATCAAATTGTTTATCACATTCCTTCCTCGTACGTCAGCTCCTTGTGATGAAAGCCAGCCAGTGATTAATACATTTTATTAGGTTGGTTCCAGTGACTTGCAATGAATTTGCCCTGACTCCTCAGGCTCGCTCCCACACCCACTGCCTGGCACTCCAGCCACGCTAGGAATGCACAATAGAAAACAAATTATCTCAGGCGATACCTCATAAATCTATAGCAATAAAATTAACTGCACAACGGCTCCAAGCACAAGTCAGCTTCAGGAGGTTTCTCCTCCCTCTCTCCCAGAGAAAAGAGCCAACTCAAGAGCTTTAAGGCCCCAGAGAAGTCGCTGTTCCCTTGTCTCTTGCACTCGTCTCTGTGCTCAGCTCATTAAGCAGAGCTGTGGAAGACAGATATGGAAAGCAGTCCAAATTCTTTTCAATGTTATAATTACAAAGTGACAGAATAAGAGGTTTTATCCTGGTCTTGCTCACATAGCTGTAATCTGTCTTCCACTGCACCAGGATCACAGATTCTATCTAAATTTGCAGGCTGAATTCTCCATGTATCCTTCTGCAGTGTAAAACCAAAACATGCTGCATAAAGGATGAGAAGACTTGAATCAGCCTAGACACCGTCTGGCAGCAAACTATACTTAACTATTAACAATATCCTCTGTGCTAATTACAGCTTGTCTTGGCTCGAGTGAGAGCTGCAATTCCTTTGCCTTTGGCGTGATGGGAGGAAGATCAACTGTTCAAAAATCAGCACCGACTTAAAAGTGATTCAGCACTGGATGCTTTTTATTTAATTACTGATTACCAGCTGAGACTTGAGAACTGACTAGACATTCATGGCTTGCCTCAGTTGCAAGGCATTGTTTGAGCTCCCGTCAGAGCCATTCACACAAAATCTACACGAGGAAACCTCACACCGGGTTCTCTTCCATCACGTTTATAGATAAGGGAGAGACCTGTAATTCAAAGGTCTGTTGACATAATGAGATTAATCTACGTGCTTTCTTCCTGCCCGTACACAAGTGAAAAGTCTTTTTCTTTTTTCAGACAGTTTACAGTCTCTCCACTCACGGATTTTGTACTTTTGTGAGGGTAGCTTAACTGGCCTTTAAATGAAAATAATAGATCTGTCTCTGAATTTAAACAATAAAGAAGGTTACCTCTGACATTACCAAGTCGTGTCATCTTATTTGTGACTAAACAAGCTCCATGAACACCTTTACGTTCAGGACACACACAGAGCCACATCCTGACAGGGAGAGTTCAAAATTTTGGCCTGAACAAGACGTATTTTATGTAATGTGTGAACATCAGCTAACACCGGCGCAGTTTGTGTGTCACATCCCTAGGATGCCAAGATCCCTGAATCACAGAATCGTTAGGGCTGGAAGGGATCTTTCCCTGGAGCTCGTTCAGTGCGGCCCAGGCCCGGATGTCCGGGGGGTCTGAGCCTTCGGGGCAGCCCGACCCGGGGGCTCCGGGCCTGGGGAGGAGAGGCTGCGGAGCCCCGGGGCCGTGAGGGGAGCGGGGCTGCGGGATGGCGGCTCCTCCAGGCTGCGGAGGAGCGGGAGCGCGGCAGGGAAGCTCCTGAGGGCTGTGGGAGGATGCGGAGGTGCGGGATGGCGGCTCCCCGGGGCGGGAGGTGCCTGAGGAGGCAGCGGGAGCCGAGCCGCGCTCCGGCCCCGTGCGCGCACAGCCGCGGCCGCCGCGGGGCAACGGCTGCCGGGCACGGCCCGCACCTGCTGCGGAGACGGGAGGAGAGAACCCCGCACCTGCTGCGGGGACAGGAGGNCTGCGGGATGGCGGCTCCTCCAGGCTGCGGAGGAGCGGGAGCGCGGCAGGGAAGCTCCTGAGGGCTGTGGGAGGATGCGGAGGTGCGGGATGGCGGCTCCCCGGGGCGGGAGGTGCCTGAGGAGGCAGCGGCAGCCGAGCCGCGCTCC
>VZTH01016967.1:205396-224802 GCA_013397815.1 Aleadryas rufinucha
CCTGAGCGCTCCGCAGGCCGCCGGGCTGGGGCGGGCGGGCCCCGGCGCTCCCTCCCCACCTGTCCCCGATCCCTCTGCCCGCCGGGGCCGCGGCTGCGGAAGGTGCTGGGGTCGCTTGCTGGGTGCGCTGTCTGCCGGGAGAAAATATAAGTGGTTTTGAAGTGTTTTAAAAAAAATAGGTAAATGGAGTTGGTCCTTGAGTTTCTGCACAGACTAAAAGACGTACAGAGAGGTTTATGGGGAAAGTGGGGGATCACTGAGCCAAAAGAGGTGTTTAGAGACATGTTTGGGGAGTGGACTACCAGATCTCCAGAGGTCCCTTCCAACCCTGGCAATTCTGTGATCTTTCACAAGCATCAAAACCCGCTCTTTGTCCCAATTGTAATGAGCGCGTTTGTTAGTGACTGTTTCTGTAGTTACCTTTATTTCCTTAATGATTATATCTTTCTGTAGCTTTTTGTGGGGTACAGCATTGGCTTACATTAGAGGTAGAGGTAAGCCCTGGCTAGCTTATCCGAAAGTGGAGTTTGCCTTCTTTTAGAGGCCCCGAGAGACTTTTACCCTGGCAGTGTTTCAGGAGTGTGTACCTGTGTGTTCCCGCATAGATCACCAGTGTCTTGTGCTCAGAGCTTTGCACAGCTCTGTAAATTGTCCCATGTGCGTATCCACATCTCTTCTATTTTTAATTTTTATTTGCTGGTTAGGCGAAGTTTTGCTGACAGAGCTTTGGTATTCTGAGAGAAATTACATTTTTTTTGTTCTGCTTTATATTTGTAATAATTTCCAATTGTAAAACTGCTGGATGTACAGTATTAGGTGGAGCATCAGGCTATTAGTTAAATAAATGTTGAGTTAAAACCCATTTTTCATTGCCTAGGCAGATTGTAAGTGCATCCACATGGGAACGTGCTTTCCATTGGTGGACACATGGATCTCTTGGGTTATTTTTAAAGTGGGAGCAGCCTGTGTTCTGTCCCTCCTTTCCTGCTGGTGAAGTGGTGCAGCAGCAGTGTGGGTGAAGCAGTTAGGACTTGAGCTGCGTGAACTTTTAAGGATAACACATCATAGTGCTGGAACTTCTGGAAAGCGTGTGCTTGGTCTCTACAGCTTGAATGAGGATGATTTCTTCAAAGTGTTCATTTTTCACGTGGCCAAAACCATAACGCATAGGAATATCTTGTAGCTGTTATTTCGAATACCAGTTAAGCACAGTTGGTACTGTGATGGTGAAGTCTTTTATTTATGCTCTTATAAGGTTGAAAATGATCAGTATGATGTGCTTATAAACCCAAATCACTTGTTTCCTCAGCCCAAAACTCTAGATTTACTGTTTCCCTACTGTGTGTTTTCCTTGATTTAAAATATATCTAGGGAATCAGCCATGTGATGTGTTCCTGGTGTTTGTACAGAGAAGTGTAGCCCTAATGAATAGGGATTGTCCCTTAAGTGCATATTATGGAGCAGGATTCAAGGCATTCCTAGAACTACTTGTTGCTAATGCATTATTTAACAGCACCTCTATTTAATATCGCAGAGGAGTCATCTTCCTTCTATGAAAATGAGCAATTCTGAAGAGAAAGAAGAAAGGCCTGTGTGGGAGGTGGAGGGAGCTGTTCCTGTGGAGTGGCCTGAGCTTTGAAGGCTGCTCGGTGATGTACAGCTCTTTATTTAGATATTCCAAATCAATAATTGTGCCTCAGCTGACGAGGCTGGACCAGCACAGCCCAACTGTGATTGCAGTTATATGAGCACAATGCTTTTGTTAGTTCAGTTTATTCAGTTTGGGTAACTGCTCTGAACTTGCCCTGGCGATTCCCCATAGTACTTGAATTCCAGTCAGCCCATTTTCTTGTCATGGAAAATAAAATGTTAGACCCCAGAGTAGAGTTCCTAGTGATGGTATGGAAAGCCCAAAATAAGCTTCTGGTTCTCTAGATATTAAAATTCATGTTTTCCCCCTTTCTCATGACTTGAAATAATATTTTTTTCCAGGTAAAGTCTAATAACTGATAAGCCAGAGAAGGTCACTGCAGCTCACGTTGTGTCAGTGCTGGAGACTTGCATAGAGCAGCTTTATGCTGTGGTTCAGAGGACTTAAAAATTGTCCCATAAGTGAGTGTTAAGTGAGCATCCTGGGTGCCTTCCTGGTGTGCTGCCACGGCTCCGCTGCCTTTTCCCGGGGGAATTGTGCTTGTAAAGAGCTCAGGTGGCAAGGAGCCTTCTCTGCTTAAGTTACTCTTCCAGTGTCTCATCTCCTGTAGAACATCAAGTGCAGGCCTGTTCCATGGGATGGAGTGCAGCATCTGATAGAAAGTGCAGACATTTCAGGGGTTCAAATAATGGAATTGCACAGTTGGACTTGTGTCTTTTACCTGCTTTCTAATAGTATTGAGCCAACTGTGTTAGGAAATATGAGCGGGTTATGAGTGTCTTGTATTTGCACCAAATATGTATAAAATAGCATGAAAAAAATTAAAATCACACGTTTGAAAATCTGGCCCTTTCATTGCTGTGATAAGATTCAACATTTATTCCACCCTGAGGGTGAGGTTGTTGGCTGTTTAAACTTCTATTGCTGAATTATGTTTGAACCATGTAATCCTTGAAAGCCAAACAATTTCGATTGTTGCCATGCATGGACAGTTCCTGTGGGGTTCATACTTCCAGAGTGGGGGAAGGAAGGATCTGAGGCAGGATGAAGTCCTGCACTGACGTCGTGATTGAGCTGTGCTGCCTCTGACGTGATGGGAGTTCCTCCTGTGGGCTGGGCTTTTGTTTGTAAGCAGCTGTGAATCATCCCTTCTGCCTTATTAGTTAAAGTTATGCTAATTGCAGGTTTTTTTAGAGGAGGAATGTTCCCAGGTAATTCCTTTATTTGAAGCTTTTGGAGGAAGGTGGGGTGTTGAAGGTGTAGCTTGTTTTGAGTTAGCGTGGTGCTAACGTGCTAATAATGGGTCCTTGTCTCCTGGTTTTCAGTCCTTTGTTAGTATGGGAGAACTCCAGAGCTCTTATTCTGCATAAGATTGTGATCAGATGTGAGGTAACGCGCATCTCCACATCTCCTCTGTGTAACATACACCAAAGTACGTGATACTGAGGCTCAAACTTGCACGCAGAGCGTTTTGTTCCATGTGCCCTTCTGCTCTGCTTAAAACTAAACTTGCGAAAGAAATTATTTAGTGTCTTTATTTTCATTGTAGGTCAGCAATAGAATTCACACAAAAAAAGCAGCCAACTGAGGTTTTTTGAATTATTAGCTTATTATCCTTTAACTCGTATACAATCTGTTCTGGTTTTTGTAACCTGGCTGCTGCTATCTCTGAATTCCTTCTGACATCTCTGGTATGTTGTGTATGCGCCTGATAGGGAGGATTTGGAGTAATTTTTATCCAGTATTCTGTTTGCTTTGGGTCCTGCCCTTGTTAGGCAGAACACCAACATTTTACTAGTTATGTGTGGTAATAAACACAATTTGTCTAGTCTACATCAAATGCTCATCCTTTTCTTGGCACTCACTTGAATCTCCTGCCTGCTCCCACTGTATCATTGCCTTAATAAGCAACGTGTTTTAATAAGTGTTTGCTTTAGAGATGATTTAGGAGACTAAACTTGAGTGAATTTGTGAGCTGGGTTTTTTGTTGAATGGTTATGTTGAGTACAAGCAAATCCTACCTCTGATAGCAGTGTCAGTGACTAATTTTTTTTTTTCTCATATTTTCTGAATCTTGGGAAAATTTTCTGAAGATTGGGAAAATCCGGGTTCTATACCCTGGATAGAACCCTGATTTATAAGACTGTTGCAATCAAGATTTGAGCCTTGCTCACGCAAGGGAATCTTCTGAATGCTCTTGGAGGTAGTGGCTGGTTGGCTCTGATATCTCTCTTTAGGTAGGAGCAGAGTGGAGCTGAGATCAGCTCCCTGAAGCTGGGCTGCACTGAAAAGCAGCAACAGTTCTTTGTGCTCTTCACATCCAAGTGGCATTTTCACTTCCTGGCCAATCGACCGGGGGTGTGAAGGCTGCTCAGCCTCGCGTGGGTGAAGCACAGTTGTGTAACAATCTCTACACACTGTTCTCAAGGGCACCGGTAGTTCTTGGAACAGAATTCCAGGTAGTCACATACCACAGGATGTTACTCACAGTCCTGGTTTGAGCCACCGCAGCAGTGCTGCCTCTGAATTCTGTCCCTTACTCGGTGTGGTTGTTTCATGAGCCTGTGAGAATCCGCAGTTGTCCCTGCACCCGTTTGTCACCTCAGTGCTGATGAGCTCCCGTTAAATGGAACAACGAAACACCTTTGGCATGCTCAGAAGTACGTGTTCTTTCAGATACAAAACTAGTTATAACTTTGGGGAAAAAACCCAACTGTTTTAACTGACTTTTTTATATCACATCAAAATTACTGGTTGTAGTTTTTAGTGCGCTTTTAATTCCGTAACGTTTCTGGTTTAACATTAAAATAATTCTGTTGCTTCCATATTAATGATGTAGGATATATTTTGTTGTAGTTTGGAGCAGAATTTCGACGGTTTTCTCTGGAGAGATCCAAACCTGGGAAGTTTGAGGAGTTCTATGGATTGTTGCAGCACGTGCACAAGATCCCAAATGTGGATGTTCTGGTGGGATACACGGACATTCACGGAGACCTGCTACCTATCAATAATGATGACAATTATCACAAAGCAGTTTCTACAGCCAATCCTCTACTCAGGATTTTCATTCAGAGAAAAGGTAAGAGCACTTGAAGAATGTGAATCATCTGTTTATCCAGTTACAGTGTGATTTATGGAGGAAAAAACCCTTCAGTCCTATTTCATCATGTCAAATTCCGTAATAATTATGGGTCGTAAAAGGTATTCACAACTTGTCTCTCTTGCAAGGACTTCCTCAGGCAACCTGTTTATACTGTGATTTTTTTGCTTGTATTTAGTTGAGTTAAGGTCAAGTTAAATCTCCAGCGAATGCTTCTCTCTGGTTTTATGTCAGCAAATGAAAATAAACTTTAAACTTCTAAGGTTTTCTGCTCTGAATGTTGGAGGCTTTCCACTTAAAATTCCAATCTTGATCAGACAAGAAGAGAGACCATGACAGGATGGAAAGTAATATTAAAAATGTTATTACATGGAGTGTTAAATGTAGTATAAAAGTATAAATTCAAGACTGACTTTGTAATATACTACTCTTATCACACTTTTGTAATAAAACATTTTGAAGTTTTCAATTGACAAGCCTATTTCAGTTAGCAAACCTCAGGAGTGAGGGCTGCTAGGTTTGTTGGTTTGCCTTTAAAAGTGTGTGTCTGCTGTGGTTGTGTGTTCCTACTGTCTGCTTTTGTTCATGAAGGGAAAAAAGTCCAGTCAGAAGTGTGTATTTGTTTTTCTGGTGTTGTTCCTGGTTGTTGCTAAGACGGGCGTCTCTTCCTTGGAAAGTGTTTGGGCATCAGAACCTTTTATCAACTCCCACTCCAAAAAGTGAGCAACCCCACAGCAGCCAGACACAAACCCAGCATTCACCATCAGTGTGGCTGCTTGGCAGCTGCTGTGTGCTGGCAAAGTGTTTGTTGTGTTTGTGTGGATGGTATAGACTGGTGAGGCCTGTGTTTGCAGTGCTGAAATGCCAAGGGCGTGAACCATTTGCTGCGGCAGAACCTGGAGGTAGACAAGGTCTATGATTCCATTTAATCCCCTACAGTAGCCATATGACAGGAAGGGATAAACCACTTTGTCAGACTGGGATTATTGAGTTTATATTTTAACACCATATGTTTTTAGATTGTTCCTGGTGTGACAGGTCTGATGTTGCCTGTTCCTAGCGTTACATTTGTCATGCTTTTTTAGTTTCCTACCATCATTTACCTTGATTTGATCCAGGTGGATTATTTATCACTACTCTGGTGCCAGGGGTTGATATAATGCACAGAAGCAGAAGTAAGATGAATCCATTTTAGTTTATCAGAACAAGAGTTGATGAGCAGGAAAAGCTGTGTGGGAAGGGTCAGGTGTCATTGCCCTTCCCCTGGACACAAGAGCCTTCTGCCTGTGGAGTTTCAGGGAGTAAAGAGCCCAGGCTGGCACCACAGTCCCCCACTACACTTTGTTGGGAATTAGTTGTGAGCACACTCATCACATCTGTTGATGAAATTGAGGCTTTGCCTTCAGTGGCATCTTTGCCATATAGACTTGATGTTTGTTTGATGGGAAATACAGAAATAACTTCATTCTGTATTTTATTTGTGATGATTTGCCTGTAACCAAGGCTGAGCTGGGGGAGTTAGGGATGGTTCATATTTTGTGCAGCATGATTTAAGTGTGCTTAATTCATAGATTGCAGCAACCTTACTGGCTCTTCCTCTGGAATGGAAATGTCTGAACAAATACCAGCTATTGATGGGGCTGCTTTGATCTGTGCTGGTTCAGAACTATAAAAAGTGACACAAGTTACTTTTTCACCTGCAAGGCCACTTGTGGCTTCCATGCGTTCTCTTAAATCAGCTGAAAAATGTTTGTGGGTTTTGTAATGGAACTCTAACTTCTTTTATATTTCCAGCAGCAGTAGCTGGGAATTTACAATCTTTGACAAAAAGCCACTGTGGGGAAGAGAGAAAGTGTTTTGCTGTCTTACAATATATGAAATTTTTGTCATACTGTCTTAACTATTTACAAACTACATATAATTTGTGCAAAGCTAACTTAAGGTATGAGCAGACTGCAATGAAATCTAATGTAAATAGTATTAACTTCTTGGTATATTGCACCCAAGAAACTCCTTGAGGGGTTGAAATGGGAGCTGCAAGGTGGTTTTGCTTTTATTAATAAGTGATAGTTGTGATAATGGGACTCCAAAATTTGGGAAATGTTATGCCAGAGTAAGAACTCTTCTCTCTTGCTTGTTTCGACTCCTCGTTTCTGAAAGCTCTCAGTTTGTCCTTAACATTTATGTGTCTTGGTTAATGTGGTAAGAAACTTAGAGATCCTGTAATGAAGTCACATTATTCCCCTTAGACTCCTCTGATTGTATTTCACTAAATTCCTTTAAAATACTTAAACTGCTCCAGTGCTAAATCTAAACTGGGGCTTGATGTTGCACAAGTCAGGATTGGCTGTCAGCTTGCAGAAAATATTCCTCGCTGGAATTTCATTCTGCAGTTTAACAGATTAACAGGTACTGTTGACATCTGGTATTTAAAGGTTAAACTGATGTATTGTGATTAAATCCAGATGTATGGGAGTCACTCTGTCTGTGAGAAAAACCCTACTGAAGAGAAAATGGAGGGGAACAGTCTGCCCAGGCTGAAGGGCAGCTTGATGTGGGCAACTTTGCATTGTAAATACAAGGACAACAGAGATAACAGAATATACATTTCATTATAATATCCTTAACAGTCCCTCGAAGGATTCTAAATTACAATATCCAGCTCTTGCAAGTCCTGCATGTATGTGGCTGTATTTAGTGAGAAGTGGATTCTTTGGTTAATCCACTTGTGCCTCTGGAGAGACTTTGTCACTGAGAAGCTTTACTTTGGTGAGAAGTAAGAGCAGTTGGCTTTTTAAACAACTCTTCGTGGACTAGCCTAGCTGAGGCCTCTTCCTGAAAACACAGGTTAGTTTCCTAAAACCATATTTTGTTATATTTTGTACTAAATGAGAGGAGATTCGTTAGGTCATATTTCAAAAATTCTAAATTGCATCTCTATTCAAATGTACTAACTACTTGGGGGCTTTGAAAACTTAATTCTCAAGGGGTAACTCTACATTGATTTGCAAATAGGTCAGGAAAAGATTTTAAAAATCTGTCTTCAATAACATTAAATTGAAACCATATTTGGCATTTGTGGGCTTTTGGTTTTGATTTCATGTAATAAGTCTGTACAGATTGGTGCCACCTTGAGCTTGAAACTGCTGGGGGGAGAAATCCTTCCTGCACCGTGTGGACCTTCTCCTTCACACTATCTGTAGTTAACACCTTGTCCTTTGGCTTTAGGCCAAAATATTTTTCGCCGGGGCTTTAAACTGATTAGTGAGGTGCCAGAACAAAGATGCCTTTGTACTTGAGAGTATTGCTTTGGAAAGCTTGTTTAGCAGGGGAACAGAGGTTACCCGGAGTGTGCTGTTTGCTAACATTTGGGTAGATGAGTTTATCAACCTTGCACTGTTTTTTTTTCCTCACAAATTCTCTAACCTTAACTGTCTATCTTAAGGTTCGTGCTAGTTCTGAATTATTAAACTATTAAGAGCAGTTATAATGCAAAAAACCAGAGCAGTTATAATGCAAAAAACTTACCCTCTGGTGTGTCAGAGTTTCTTAAATGTTTTGACATCTGGCTTGCAGTTTTGGGATGCTTTTATTTCAGCCATGTGTCCTGTAACATAAGAAAGTTACTAAAAACAAAGCTGCTCAATTTAAGGTTTCTGATTTGTCTTCTGAAATAGATTTTTGAAGTTCCTCTCTTTTCCAAGAAATGTTTTCCTGCTCTTAGTTTTCTGTTTAAAAAGTCCTTTTGAATCTGTTATTTCACATACAGACATTTACATAGTGTTTCTTTCAAAGCCAGTCCTGTTGCAGCTGATCTTCATGTTTCTCTACTAACTGGAAAATTTTGCTTTGGACAGAAGTTACCAGCTGATAGTTGTGGAAGGCAGGCTGGGAGGTGATTCCTGTGAAGGAAGTTGGGAGCAGTTCTAAATCTAACTTGAGTAAAGAGCACATACTGTCTTTGATCATTTACAGGACATGATAAATCTACTGGGATGTAATAAATGTGTTTGTATATCCAGTCCATGGCAGACCTCCTGTGGGGTGTGTGGCCTGCCATGAAGGTGAAGAAGCCTTATAGCCCACTGTGGCAAGCTGGAACACTGAATGTTTTACATATTTGATATGACACAGTGGGTAAAATACCCCACAGTCTGTCTGGTTCTCCCAATTTGTGCACTTTGAATTTAAGGAGAAAACCCTATAAATTGAGTATCTTTAAATGTTGCAGTGCACATGGGAGAACACTGGTGAGAAAATCAGTCCTGACAGAGCTTTGATGTACTGTTTTCTTGTGTATGTTTCTAAACCGGCTGTTGTACTACCAGCAGTAGGAGCCGAGTGCTTGATTGGCACCAATCTGTTGGGACCTGTGTCCTGGAGCTGTCATCAGCAGCTTGCCCTCCAGCAGGAATGAGTGCAAGTGTTATTTTGTATTTAAAGCACTAAAAGGTATTTAAGGCAAGACCTGTCTAGGATCTGATTTCACAATTGTCCTTTCCAGGTTGTTTTGTAAACAATCGTAGTTCTAAATAAAAAAAGAGAAGCTATTGCACCTCATTGAATTGCAAAAATCCTTTCAGTGAAACACCAGATGTCTAACTGGAAACTGGTTGGATGGGTTGTCAGGAGAGATAAGGGCAAAACTTCTCTCACTTTTTCCTTTGATCATAAATTTTTAGCAAACATTAAAAGAATTGCTCCGTGTTGTCTGAGAAGTCAGAAGTCAGCGTGTTAGTTGTCAGCAGTGGAGTACAGGGGTTTAACCAGCTGATCTTAGTCAGTCAGACATCCCAAAGGGCCTTCTACAGAGAGAAGGCTGAGTTTGCATTTTTGTGGGTGTTTTACTTCAGACATAGTTCACCTGTTAATTTGCTTTGGTTGGGGAGGTTGAGTTGTTTTGTAATGCACCAACTCTTCAACACAACTGACCTAACACTTAGACATGTTAAGATCAGATTTTAGGCTATTTCTAAAGCCTTCTTGCTTGATGTTAAGATCTAATGTTACATTAATTAAACCTTACATTCCAGAGTAACTGAGATTACTACAGAAGTGACTTCAGGCTATAGTAGGGCTGTGCCAATCTGGTATCTTCAGAAATAACTTCTGATTGTATCAATTAAATTGTTGAACAACTTTAGCTGTAAACATCAATGCAAAAGATGCTCTGTGTTTAGCAAACAGCTGAGCAAGAGCTTTGCCTTCCTTATGGTGTAATTATTTTTTTTAAACAAAGGACATAAAAAAGAAATGTAAATGAGGCCATCATCGGGACACATATTTCTAAGACATGTTGATGAACTATTGTGTACACACAAGCCAGGAGTTGACAATAAATCCCTTTGAGGTTTTTTGTGGGCTAATTTAAATTTGTTTCTTTTCCTGTTGTCCTTTATGTTTTAGACTGCCAGGTCCAAGGCTGCCTTCCTAGACCAGCCAAAGGACTGTTCTTGTTTTCAGCAGCCCTAAAGGCTGGGAAGGGAGGAGTTGGTGTTACATGCTGCAGTAGTGTTAACCTGTTGCTCCAGGAATACTCTCTCTGCTCTATTTTACTTAAAGCATCTGAGGAGTCCAAATCTAAGTGGTGCATGTCTGTATATCTCAGCCTGAGGAACAAGTGCACTCATTGATTTCCTCAGCAACTGGCAGCTGTCCTGAAATGCCACCAGGGCAGCATTGCCACAGTCAGTGCAGTCCACAGATTGAAATGTATAGCCATTCTCCCTCTTTCTTGGCTGTACCAGTGGCATCTGAATGTGATAATACAAAGAAATCCCACATTCTCTCAGTGCTGGGGTTAGTGCAGTCCAGTTCTGTGTGCTTATGGGGGGGTTTTCCTGTGTAGAGCAAAGATGTGTGCAGTGTTGCAAAAGTACGAGTGTAAATCTGAGGAAGCTCAGATCTGAATGTATTTAGGTTCATTCTTTTTGGTGAGTTAGAGCATATTAAAAAGAAAAATGGAACCTTTTAAAACAAGCATTTCAGAAATCAGGATTGCTTTCACAGGACTTGTTTCCTTGTTCCTTACAAGTAGCTGTAGGACTAATATGTGTTCTTTTGGTTTTTTTAAGCTCAAAGCCATTTGCCTGTTCCTGTATCGAGTTGTGGCAGTTACAGCATTGCTTGCATGAACAGTTTTACTTGAAGTATTTGTGTGCGAGGTCTCTTTGTTTCTGCTCCACAGCCATTTTACCTACATGGCGTGGGGGCAGGGAAGAGTGCAGAATGGAATAAGCTTTCTGGAGTTTGAATCCAGGTCACTTGGCTGGCTCCCAGCAACTAGGCAATAATAGGCACACTGGCTGCTTTCCCTTTTTCATTCTTTCTTTTCCAATGATCTGAAACCCGAGGAGAGAAAACTAGCAAGTGGAATTACTCTGAATAAAATTAAAATGTTTCTAGGAATGTACTCACTCTTTCCATTCTACCCTTTCTCTCAAGCAGCTGTAGCTCTTTGTGTCTGCTGCTGCTAACTTGCTTTAATTTCTTTTGTGCCCTCTCTTTCTTTCGGTAGGAGAAAACCAAAAGTATTCCAAACTTTGAATCTCATAACATTAAAGCTTTTGTTTCATGAGTAGAGAGAAAGGTTTCTCTGACAGTGAGGCAGACACCTTTGAGATGAGCTCTTTGCCTCTGCTGAGCAGTGTGAGCTGGCCAGGTGTGGCGGGCTCTAATCCCCATGTGCTCTGTCTTACAGAAGATGCAGACTACAGTGCCTTCGGGACGGATACGATGACGAGGAAGAAGAACGTCTTATCCAACGTGCTACGTCCAGATAACCACAAGAAGAAACCCCACATTGTCATTAGCATGCCCCAGGACTTCAGGCCAGTGTCCTCTATCATAGATGTGGATATTCTGCCCGAGACCCACCGCAGGGTGCGGCTCTACAAGTACGGCACCGACAAACCCCTGGGCTTCTACATCCGCGACGGCTCCAGCGTCAGGGTCACCCCGCACGGCTTGGAGAAGGTCCCGGGCATTTTCATATCCAGGCTGGTCCCCGGGGGGCTGGCTCAGAGCACGGGCCTGCTGGCTGTCAACGATGAGGTACTGGAGGTGAATGGGATAGAGGTGTCAGGAAAAAGCCTCGATCAAGTTACAGACATGATGATTGCGAACAGCCGCAACCTGATCATCACGGTCAGACCCGCCAACCAGAGGAACAACGTCGTGAGGAACAGTCGGACTTCGGGCAGCTCCGGCCAGTCCACTGAGTCAAGCCTTCCCAGCAGCACTCCAAACATTCTGGGAAATCTGCTGCAAGGAGAAGAGGAGAGCGATGAGGAGGACATTATTATTGAAGACAGTGGGGAGCCACAGCAGATCCCAAAAGCTGCACCTACCAGCGAAAGCATAGAATCCTTATCACAAATTGAACTCCTCCATGAGTCCACACAAAATGGATTCCTTCCTTCCAGTGAGATGAACTTGAATCACTCAGCAGGCAGCATCAGCATGGAGTATGAAGTACCAGAGCCAGGGCGCAAGTCGCTAGAAGAAGATGGAACTATAATAACACTATGAAATGACGGTGGTGTACCTTGTATAAGTAAGGATGCCATACATGTTCGAATTGGGCTTAATATGTAATACATATTATACCTCTCCATCTACCATGCACTGCAGTTAGATTAAAAGGAGGGAAAAAAGTAAATACAAGAAATTCAAAATTACGTAAGTTGACTAACTTCATTAATTCTGCACTTCAATGTAAATAATTCACAAACCTGGAAGATAATTGATAAATGGCTGAAATTGAATGAGGAAAATTTGAATTGAAAATGAAGGATAGCTAAGAGATGGCTGTGAGCTTTCTTTTAAAGGTACTTGATTTTTATTATTTTTTTAATGCTGTATACTACTGGTTCTATAGAAGTAAATTCCTTACGTGGGAGGCTGAAGGTCTCATGTACTGTGGTTTCACGTTCCTCTGAAGTGCTGCTTACGTGTGACGGAGCTGCTTGAGCCCCCTCACTCCTGTCCTGGCTGCTGCTCCGCTGGCAGAGCTGTGAGTGGGCCCTGTGTGAGAGGAAACTGGGAGAAAGCCAGAGGTGGGCTGGGAAGAGATGGGGGTGGCTGGTCTGGTCCCCTGGCCGACACAGGGACAGCAGGGCTGTGTGGGCAGCACCTGCACTGGGGCTTTGGAGGTCACTGTTCCTTTGGGAGTGAATGTGCAACCACAGGCTCGTTAGTCAGGCACCATTACTGGTTTTAATGACCAGGCAAGCTTACTTTTAATGACTCTGATTTTGAAATTCAAATGTGAAAGTCTTAACACTAATGCATCAAAGACCTGTTCTCATTCTAGTTCACATTATTTAAGGATATCATTGGATTTAGTTACTAATCCCAGTAAATTACAACCAAATCAAATGTAAACAATGCTATGGAAATAGCATAATGCAATCTCTGTTAAAATTGCAGTTCCTAGTAGAAACTCTAAAGATTTCTACTAGCAAAGGTTTGTTGGAATGAGTCTGGATTATATAAAAGTGACTTCCTTCAAACTTGAACAAGTTAGAACAGTTTAAATTAAATCCCTGGATTAAAAAAAGTTTTAAATCAGGATGAGGCTTTAGTAGACCTTGTTTGAGCCATGTGATATTAACTTATTCATTATTAGGAGCTGCTCTGTAAATGCAGATCTTTGTGTGCCCCTGGCTGGGTGTTGTGGATGTTACAGAGTTGCTCTGTGTGAGAACACTGATGACAAGTCCTAATGCTGCAAGAGCAAAGGTGTGTCTGTAACCACTGCGCTCACTGGGACATGGGCAGGGGCAGCTTCTAATGTTGTTTTCATCCTTCCCCTTTCTGTATCTCTTGCTTTACCACTTTGGCTGTTGGTTCCCAACCTGACCCTCCTTTGGGAACAGAAGCTGTGGCAGCAAAATAAGATGGGGACTAATAGAACTGGGGAGAAGGATTTCCCCAGGGATCCTTTGTCAGCCTGTGAGGAGGAGTAGGGTGCTACCAGTTCTGTCCTCTGGTCCTGTGCTCCCCAGAGCAGGAGTCAGGTGCTGGGGAGCGTGTTCCACCCTCTGGGAAGATGTGATGAGTGGGAAGGGAGACTGACCCCTTTCTTTTTTTCCCCTCAGTCTATTTGAGGAAAATCTACCTCTGGTAACTTCACTAACAAGAGACCAACTGTAAGTTTAATGTTAGGGCATCTGTAAAAGTCGTCACAGACTATCAGAGGCTAAACCTGTGTTTGTTTCAGGTTTTTGTGATGATGCAAACACTGCTGCAGAAACAAATCCGTGCTGTTTGATGTTACAAAATGCACATTTGGAATTGGTATCTCGTGAGCAGTAGTTTTCTCAAACCTCCAATGCCAGTGGAGTCCGAGATGCCAAGAGAGGCGTTCATACCCCTTAGGATTTATGGAGAATAGGCACAGCAGGCAGTGGTACTCTGCAAATACAGGTGAGGGGCTCTTTTGTCACACTTATTTATAGTTTCTTCAGTGTGTGTGTGGAGAGCCCTGGAATCTTTTACAAGAGCAAGATCCTTCAAGTGTTTCACTTGTTTTGCTAATAATTATTAAAAATGAAGCAACTACATCCACTTAGTGTGAGATGAGAAAAAGAAATGTTCATTCTGCAACACAGAGACTTTACCTGTACATGTTCTCTCTCAGCGCTGCTCTACACTTCCTTTGCTTATGGAAGATTGTTTACTTTGAAAATATCTTTTTTGTTTTCCTTTATCAAAAGACTTTCCTTCCTGTATGAAATCACAGCGAAGGGTGAGACTCATTATTCTGCTGGTTTGCACTTCTGTGCCTTTGGTTTACTTGAATGTATTGTGAATAATCGAAGGAATAAAGGCACTTGGATGGGAAGAGAAGAGAGGTCCACAGGTACAGAGAATGAACTGGTAGTGCACTTCATGCAGGTGTAATGTTTTCATTCCATGGAAATCCACTCTGGGGCTGATGTGGTCCATGAGGGTTTTGCAGCTCAGATCCCAGCATCCATGAGGATTTTTGGAGATCCCAGCTGGGAGGATGGACTTGCCTGGGAGGGCTGAGTCTGGGCAGGTCCCAGCCCTGAGGCTGCTGTGCTGCCAGGCACGTGCATGGGTAGTTTGAATAATGTATATGCCAGTATTAAGGACTTGTAGAAATTTAACTGGGGTCCTACTCTAAACTGCATGAGACTTCACCTCTTAGGACCTTTCCTGCAAACTGAGTAATCTAAACACGAGATAATGGTTTTTGACATATATCATCTTCTGTTTCACAGACAACTGGTAACATGTAGTAAAACTAAGCGTTTGGGACTTGATAAAAACTTTAAAGAATAAATCTAAAAAATATGTATTTACAGTTACAATGACAGACTGCACAGCATGTAATTGCTTAATGCTGCAGTTACCATAAACTTTCTAAAGTTCTTCCATATCTTACTAATACATACACTGTTAATTACAAAATATTTTTAAATTGCTACTTCAGGATGATCAATGGTTGATTATGAGTGGCTAAATTTAATTTTATATATAAATGATACTGGGGTTCAGTATAAGGTTTTTTAAAATATGCTGATATTGTTAGCCTTTCATTCACTACCTCCTAAATTTTTAACATCTATACTGTTTTCTCCCTGGAAGACAATACTTAAAGGCTTGACTGTTTTATATAGATTTTATCTATAGCTAAAAAAAGGAGAAGAACATCCAGAAGTGATAGTGAGGATGCTGCGCATGACTGACAATATTACGCTGCTATTGATGTAATCTTTGTGTATTAAGTATCCTGTGTGTGTAAATTGTATTTTCAATCCAGATTTTATAAATTAATTTATGAAATATCCAAATTATTTCAGAATGGAATGAAAAACTAAAATTCCTTTGACTAGTGTTATATGTTGTGTACATGCACAGAGGAGGACAAGTGATTCCTCCCTTGTGACTGGGAGATCTAAGTGCACCTTAATAGGAAGAAGAACAAATTCTTAATAGAATTAAGATGCATTTATTTTGAAGTTCTGCTATGGTACTGGAGAAGTCAAGCCTAACTGTGAATCATATGTTTTTTTTCACACCTGAATTAAATTTAGGACAATGTTCTCACAAGCTGTCTTTAACATGTGTATTTTTGTGAATATTATGTATTTTCTAATTAAATTTTACTTGCAATGTGATTTTTACATGAATGAACTTGTTTAAAATGTCAAATATCAGTATTTTTCTTACAACTTTAATGTATAATGTACATTGGTATCTCACTGAATGAAGATTTGATTTTACAAAAATCAAGCTAGATGTAGTTGTATATTAGTCTTATATTTTTACAGACCGAAATAATAAATGGATATAGAAATAAAATGGTTTTTTTGTGATTTTGTCAGACAAATCAAAACGAGGAAGAATGTATCCTTTTTCTCAAGTGTGACAACAGATGGGCTTATTTTTTTTCTCCTGGCCAGCTACCCAGGCTGTGTTTTGCTGGCAGTGTTCTCCGTGTGCCTCCATCCCTCCCCTGGAGGAGCTCTGTGCCCTGGGCAGTCCCAGGGGTCCCACCCCAGGGGTCCCACCGTGTCCCCCTCGGTGCTGCTGCCTCACCTGTGCTGTGCTTGCTCCTGCAGCAGCTGCAGCAGTGGCCCCTGCGTTGGACGGCTCGCCTGAGGACTGCTCCTGGGAGAGGTTTGGGTCCCTCCTGCCGCGTCACCCGTGTCAGGTGCTGCTGGGGAGGCTGTCACTGCTGCTGTGAGTATCTGCTACGAGTGTGGCGGTTTGAACTCCAACCTGTTTCACTTGCAAATGTTTTCTCCCATCTCTTTTGCCTTGGCAGCCCTTGTAAACATTTACCCAGGGAGGAGAGACCCGGGCTGTGCTCAGCCCCTTGTGTGTGGCTTTTGTTTCTGCTGCTTTGGGGCTGAGCACAGGGTTCTGCTCTGCACCTCCCTGGTGTCTGTGGGACCGGTTTGTTTGTGTGCTTGGTACTTTCCATCCCCGCAGGCTGAGCTGTGGGGAGGGGACAGCAAGGCTGGGATCAGCAGTGGCTCAGAATGCAGCCCAGAGAACCCACGCTGCTGCCTTGGACACTGGAGCCTGAGTGTCTTGGAGCTGGAGGAGTTGTGTTCTCTTTGCACAGGACACTTGGAAGGAATGCTGAAATCGGTGTGGCATTCCTGCAATGGTGTGAGCTCTGCAGTGCATCCTCTGCGGTGTTCCCTGGCTCGGGCACAGGGCCTGAGGTCACCCACTGAGGCAGCAGGAGCAAAGGCTGAGGAACGTGTCCTTGGGAATGCCTCTGTCTGTGAGGACAGAGTGAGCCTGATAGGGCTGGCTCTGCAGAGGAGGCTCAGTGCAGGAGCTGATCTGAGACACGTCCAGGGAATGAGGCTCAAGTGCACTCACACAGGTCAGCAATGCTGCTTCTACAAAGCACTCATACCTACAGTAGTTTTCTTAAACTGAGAAACTCATTTAAAGGAAGTCTCTAACTTTCCCTACTGCTGCCTCCTTGAGGAAGGAATGCAGCTGTTAACTGCGTCTGTCCTTTAAACACAGCGGCATTTAACTTTTCTGAAGTTGATGAGCTCTTAACAAGGCATTAGGACTTGGGTTGTTTTATGAAATTGGAAATTCATGTATGGTTACAGATACAAAGACTTCCCAGGATTTTCATAAGTAATCAAGTAAAAATCCTGCTCTCCCTGGTATACCAACAGGAGAAAGATTTAGACCAGTGCTAAATCCCCCTTTGAAGTTTTTTTTATTTTCAAATTAGCTGTGGCATTCTAGTTACAGACTTTCCAGAATTCTTCTGAACACGTTCCTTGCAATACAAGTGTCACACTCAGATACTTGGATGTAGTTGCATGTGGTAATGCTAGAGGGGAATAATCAGCTTTAAGGTAGCTTCATAAATGGCTTCCAATGCCAACACGAGGGAAGATGTGTTGGATGGTAACAATATTCTTGGATGCTGTGGAGGTATGCAGTAAATGGTACAGCTGGTCCTTGGGGAGGCGAGATTGCAGCCAAGATGTAGGAATTCAGACTCCTTGTGCAGCTCTGACAGATCACTTGTGTACTTTTCCTCTCACACAGGAGATAAATTTGTCTCTGGGGACTTAATGTCGTGTGCTTGATTTAAAAGTGCTTTAGAGCCATGAAGCACAAAGCGATTAAAGAAGTGCTGTGCTATTAACCCAGCAGTTCTTATACAGAGTTCAGAAGCATTGCTAATAAGATACCATTTCCTGTCTTTCCAATTAACATTCCTTTCTATTGAACTACTATTTTAGTACCTGATAGCACAAGGAAATACCTGGCATTTCATCAGTGAGAGACTTGTTTCAGGCTCTGTGGTGTTACGTTTAAGGTGTATAAGAGTGTATTTGTCCCCACATGAGAACGTGGTTCTTGTCCTGTGTGGTGCAGTGACTTCTCCAGAGTGCTCTCGTGAGCACCTGGCAGTACCCTGGTACTGATAATGGCCTTTTTGTAACCACAGGTGGAATGGCAGTGCTCAGAGCTGAGGAACAGAGGACAACAGCAGCTGATGTGAAAGGAGCCGCAGAAGGTGGGGACACCACCCAGTGCAGGGGGTGGTACTTTTATAAACAGCACTTTGTTGGTGTGGTAACCACACAAAGCTGATGTGTATCACAGACTGTCCTGTCTGAATCAGTTCTGAAAATGGCCCAGCTATCCACAGCTGCAAGAGAAAATGGAGATAAAAGTAAAAAGTAGGAAGCAAATAGGAGATTGCAGAATTATGTATTCCTTTCTGCAATATGCTGAGACTCTCATGTCCTTCATTAAGCCAATGGCCACAAGTTTGTCTATTCTGTGAAGCTGTATAAGCTGGTCAAATAAAAGATCCTATCTCTAACTGCAAGCCTGGTCCCCATAGACCCTCACAGCTGTAGCAGGAAATTCTAGGCACGAGAAGAGTGTTCCTCTTGTGAGATACTGGAATTTATCAAGGCCTTTGCCTGTTGTTTTTTCCTTTTGCTTCTTTGCTATTGTTCTGGGTATTGTGGACCCAATTAAAAAAGAAAATTGGGATTCTCTTTTCTGTTGGAGGGTACAAATTATTTGAAATTCTTAAAATGCTGAGGAGAATGAGTTGAATGTAGAAACATTTCTCTGACTTTGTGAATGCTGCATAAGGTTACATAAAGTGCTTGGTCTTGTAATTCTGAAATTTAAAAACCTGATAACTTAAATCTCATAACAACCTTGTTACTAAGTCTGCCATTCAGACTCTTTCTGTCCTGTGCAGCAAAATGAGAAAGGTAGATCTGTCTTTGAAAACTCATGAGTTAAGAAGTTAGCTAAAACTTAAAGCAAAAAACTACTTGCAAAAGAGCATTTGGGTGTTTTATTAAACAGTGAAACGCTGTTAACTGTCTTTCAAATATACTTCAGGTGGTTAATAACTGGATCTCTATATTGTAGAAAGGCATGCAGAAAGAAAGGAAAGAGGAAGGGGTAAAGGACAAGATCTGCTTGTGACCTAGGCAGCGTGTAACAGGTACTGTGCTGCTCTATCTAGAACTGAACGTCTCTAACCTCAAACCCTTTCAATGCTCACAAACGGGGATTGAGAGATTACGAGCACCTTAGAGCTGCATTTTCCTCTGCAGCCCTTTAATTTCGCGGTGACTAATGTAGAGCCGAGCCCGCCCCGCT
>VZTH01016970.1:1203-100674 GCA_013397815.1 Aleadryas rufinucha
TAGAATAAAAGCTGAAACTCCACCTGAGTAAGTCAATGCCATTAACAACTTGTTTCATTCAGGCATATTTTGCTGGGAAAATTTGTTTCTTTTCTGTTTTCTAGCAATGTCAAACATCCCTGCATTGAAGATAAGGAAAACAGATTGAGAGCAGAGAAACTGCAAGCAGCAAAATCACACCTAAATGTGATAACCATTGCTTCATGTGGACTCTGTCACTTTGTGTTAGCCACAAGAAGTTTTTATTTCTTTTTAATAATCAGTCTAGTAGGCCAAATTTTCACTTTTCTTTTATAGGAACCTACCAACACATGAGATGGAGATGCATGAAAACCAAATTTAAAGTGTCACCATAATTGCTTGCATTATCAGTTGGTTAATGTTTGTAATTTGTTTGTGTTTTCATTGCAAGTGACTTGGTGGGAGGTCAAATATTAGTTAAAGCATTCTACATATTCTTGAGTTTGATTTTTGTGTAACTTGTTTTGTCTTTTTACTGAAAAATAGTGTGGCTAAAGGTCTTATAGATGCATAATTTGTCTCAACCAATTTTATTCTGAGAGTTGGTATAAGAATTTATACATATCTGAAATCATACAAATATGTACTAACCTTCCCAGTTCTGCCTCAGAAGACTTCAAGATTATTATAATTTGGCTAAATTTTTTTTTTATTTACTAATTAGTAAATTAAAGAATGTTGACAAAACACAAGCAAATGCTACATAAAAAATAATTGAATCCCCCTTCCTAAAACAGGAAAGGTAGCCATGGACTGCAAATAGGACATGAATAAAATACAGAAAAGCCTTCTACCAGCTCTCAAACTAATGTGCTGTTAAATCTCATGCCATATATCTTGAGAGAGTATTTTAACTTTGCCTCACTCCTATTTATAGCACATTCTGCAATCTCAGTTGTAGGTGCAGAATGAGATGAAGGCAATTTCTTCACTAAAATTAAAAAAAAAAAGGCTACTTGGGATAATAAAACTAGGTTTAAAAGAGAAGTAATTTCATTTTTAATCCCACCCATAATAAAGCCACAGTTTCTGGTTTGTGTCAAGATTAAATTAAAACAATGCTATAATCTTTCTCCTGGAAAACAGGATGTAAGGATATGTTTTCACGAGAACATTTTGTATGAAAATGCTTTGTGTGTTAATATTGTATCATAAAAACTAATCCTTCAGAATGTATAGAATTATCTAGTGGAGTAAGAATATTATTATAACAAAAACTGTATAAAGAAGCTACAACCAAAAAAACCCTCCCTGAAGATACCTGACTAGGATTTTAAACTCTAAGTTAAACCACTAAGATTAGATAAAGGGAAAACCCATTCTTTAATCATCTCAAGCCTAGGAAGAAAACAAACAAACAAACAAGGCTGAAAGAAAATAAATAGATAGTGAAATAACAGATCAAGTGATCCCATTAGTACAGGATGTTGAAATTCCAGAGAGATCAAAATGAGCATCCCCAGTAATTATTGAACTACTGGAAGGGGCACAACCAGTGTCAGTTATCAAGGGTTGTTAAGAGAGTATAGATCTCCCTACAATACCCCAATTCTACCAGTACACTTTACTTACAAAATTACAAAGTGACTGGATGTAGTTTTCAGTTTTAGACTTAGAGGATGCTTTCTTTTGTCTGCCATTAGCTGAAAGCAGTCAGGAAATTTTTCCTTTGAATGGGAAAACCCCAAAACAGGGAGAAAAGGTCAACTTACAGGGACTGTATTGCTACAAGGGTTCAAAAATAGCCCTACAATATTTGGAGATCATTTAGCTAAAGACCTGGAAGCCTGAACACCACCACTTGGGGAAGGTACACTTCTGCAGTACATTGATGACCTACTAATAGCAACAAGAACCCGTCAAGACTGCAAGGACTGGACTGGTCTTTTAAATTTTCTGGGCCTAAGTGGATATAGGGTCTCCCCTGAAGAAGCTCAGCTAGTCCTCTAGAAAGTTACATATCTGAGATACAAACTGGCAGGAGGAGAAAAAACCTTGAGAAATAACAGGAAAGAGGCAATTTGTCAAATGCCCCGGCCACCTACAATTAAAAAAAAAAAATCCCCAAACCCAAAAAACAAAAAAACAAAAAAAACAACAAAACAAAACAATACAAAAAACAAACAAACAAACAAAACAAAAAACCACAAAAAACCAAACCAACCAGCCAACCAAACAAAACCCCACCAAAACCACCAAAACCTCCAAAACCAAACTGAAAACATTTCTGGGAATGACAAGATAGTGTAAGTTATGGATCTACAACTATAGACTAATTGTGAAACCCTTGTACCAGCTCCTAAAAGAAAACGAGAGGACCCACCTCTGCTGGACACCAGAGACTAATAATGCACTCGTAACTCTGAAACGTGAATTGATGCAAGCTCCAGCACTGGGCATACCAGATGTCACTAAACCTTTCCTGTTGTTCTCACATGAGAGGCAAGGGTTGGCACTGGGACTTTTGGCACAGAAGCTGGGACCCTACAAAAGGCCAGTGGCTTATTTCCCCAAGCAGCTGGACGTGGTCAGCCGAGGATGGCCCGCCTGCCTGTGGGCAGTGGCAGCCGTGATCCTGAACATGGAGGAGGCTCACGAGCTCACAGTGGGCCAGCAGATAACTGTTTTTGTCTCTCCTACAGTGTCAGCAGTGCTCACACAGAAAGGAAATCACTGGTTAACCCCATCCTGCTTTCTCAGACACCAGGCTGTTCTAGCAGAATCAGAGGACGTGAGTATCCAAGTAACCAACATTTTAAATCCTGCAGCTTACCTCCAAGGCAAAGCTGCTGAGGAGCCCGTACAGCACGACTGCATTGAAACCATGGAGGCAGTTTACTCCAGCCCCCAGACCTAAAGGACTCTCGGCTAGAAAATGCGGAAAACTGGTTCACTGATGGGAGCAGCTGTGTCAAGAATGGTGAGCGGTTTGCTGGGTATGCAATTACAGCCACAGACGCCGTCATCGAAGCAAATCTGTTACCTGTGGGGACATCTGCTCAGAAAGCTGAAATAATAGCCCTGAGCCGAGCTTTGATATTAGCCGAGGGTAAACCTATCAGCATTTGGACTGATTCAAGGTATGCTTTTGGGGTGGTACACGCTCACGGGGCTATTTGGAAAGAAAGGGGTTTATTGAGCTCACAGAAGAAAGAAATCAAGCATGCTACTGAAATCTTACAGTTGCTGGAAGCAGTCTTAAAAGCCTCAAAGGTGGCTGTAATGCATTGTAAAGGGCACTCCCAGGGTAGCACCATCCCTGAACTGGGAAATGCTGTGGCAGGCAGAACAGCAAAGGCAGTGGCTGGTGGGGCTCAGATTCAAGCCCTGGCTTTAATCCCTTCCAGCATCCTCATGGGTGAAAAACCCCCACCATACGACACTGATGATTTACACATTGGAGAGTTGACACTTTACATAACCACTTAAAAGACAAAGTAATAGCACTGAAATTAAAAGAAACAATCGAAGAAAAACAACCCTAATACCACTGTTAGGCTAAACACAGGAGAAATATGGAGTCCACTGCCACTGAGATCCTGACCTATCCCAGGCTCTCCCTGTGAGACTATCCCTAAAAGAGTTTTACCAGGGAATGTGTGGCAAATTGACTTTTCTGAATTACCTAGAAAAGGGCGATACAAGTCACAAATACTTTTTCAGGCTGGCCAGAAGCTTTCCCTTGTAAAACAAATAAAGCTAAAAAGTTGTTAAGGCTTTAGTACAAGAAATTATTCCATGATTTGGAGTACCCAAAGAAATTAATTCTGATAGGGGATCACACTTTGTAGCCCAGGTAGAGCAGGGAGTGAGTCATTTACTAAGTATACAATGGCAACTACATACACCATACAGACCTCAGGCAAGTACAACAGTTGTTAATTGTCAACCACCACCACCTGATAAACCTTTCATAATATGAATTCAGAAGGAGTTTATATTAAGTCTCTTTCAAGACCTTACAATTTGGGACAAACGCAAATATTGCATCAGATTACCTTAGATGACACTTCTTGGAAGTTTAAAGAGATATGGAACAAACTTACATCATGGTTACCCAACTTATCCTGACTTAAACAATTGTTTGTAGTAGTTATTTGTATTATTGCATTGTCATTTACAGTTTGTATTAGTAATTACTGTTGTATGATATTATGTACTTAGAATCGTGATGCTTATGCTCAATGGCAAAAGCACAAACTTAAAAACAAGATAGAGAAGAGTACTTACTTTCAAGACATGGAAAATTTGTAAAGAATTACAAATGATCAAGGAAAAGGGGGGATTGAGAAAGGAGTTGATCAATAGTTAACTCATGTAAGCACAAGTTAACTATTAAGAGACAGCAAATGTTAATCACAAAACCTAAGAAGCATGATTCGTCTTAATCTTAAGATAAGAGAAACAGGATTTTTGTTGAAACTAGCACAAAAACTACCGAATCATCCAATGAAGGACTGCACATTCTCAAAAAAAAAAGGTGAAAATTGCATTGTGAAGTAGACTACTAGCCTTCATCAAAAACACCCCCAAGGACGAAGAGGAGCCTTCCTCAGTGTGACCACCAGGGTACACAGCGCATGTGTAGCACATATGCTAATGATATTAATGGATTCTGAGAAGTAATCTGTGTAACCACTCCTATCCCAAGGAATGTGATGAATATTCATAAATTTTACCCAGAATACTGGACTGTATAGAGTGCTGGGTGTGTGTGTGTGTTTGGAGGAGTGATCCCCCATGCACCTGGTGCCGAATAAAGCAAATACCCACTTCTCTGACTCTGTCTCTGAAGTGTCTCTTGGCCCAGTTTAGGGCAATTCACTGCCCTTGTGCGTGGCACTGGAAGGGAGAAATATGGAGTCCACTGCCACTGAGATCCTGACCTATCCCAGGCTCTCCCTGTGAGAGTGAACCTAGGTGCCAGAGGCAGCAGTCCCACCCAGGACTGTGATGTGTGAGTGCAGTCACTGACAACAAGGCAAGAAATTACATATCTGGTGCTTAATGCAAAAAACCCAAAGCTCCCTTACCTGCCTGCATTGTTACCTGCATTCATTTGCCTTGTGGGCACAGATCTAGTTCTGCACTGAGACAAGACAAGAAGTCTTCTACTTCAGAAACCTGTCTCCCACAGTGGAAAAATGGCTGATGTCCTCCCCCTCACCCACAGTTCAGCACTCCTTCCATCAGCTGCCCACACCACACTGCTGCCAGGCTTAGCACACATTGTGCCAGAGGGTGTCCTGGCTCATGGGCAGATTCCTGCTGTATTTCCTGCTCTATCCAACACCAGAACTGTACCTGTCACAAGCATGCACTTGCAGATGGCTGTTTGCATGCACTGAGACTCTGCTGTACACAGTACCCTACACCATCAATAAAAGCTGCTGAAGGCAGAAGGCAACAACATTTCTACCTTTCACAGTACAAATGCGTTTGGAGATATATGTGCACTCCAACACGCAAGTCCCAAGCCAGGAGCTCTGCAGACATGAACAAGTCCAGAGGTGTTTCTTTCTAAACACAGCTTCCCAATGTGGAAACTTGGTTTAAAAGGGCTGAAGTTTTAGCTTTTTGGGGGGTCTAGAGGATAGACTAATAATTGAAAATTAAGTAACATAAGAAAATTGTCCATGCCCAGAAGGTCCCGAGTGAGTCCTGGCCTCCAGAAGCCTGAGATGATAAAAGCCTCAGTGGCCATTTCTGACAAACTTATCTACAGGAGCACAGCTTCCCATCTGTGGGTGCTGCAGTGCCCCAGGGCAGTGCAGTAGTCACAGCTCAGCACTGGCACAACCCTCATCTGCTGAAAGCACAGGATGAGAGAGGTGATGAGGTGGTGCTATAGTTTGGTTGCTTGCAGCACATTTAGCAGACCTACCAGGAGGAGGCACCAAGAGGCTTGGAGCCCTCTGGACCAGCATAGAGAGAACCCTGACACAGTGGCAACATCTCAGAGATATTTTCCACTGGTGATCAGGACCTTGATTTGCCCACAACAGGTCAGTGTGATGGTTACACTAGCCTGGACACAGTTTTCAGCTAAGGCCCAAGGCAGGTCTAAGTCATCTAGCAAATAACAGCAAACCCTTCCCCTTCCACACCATGCCTGATGATGCCTGTTGGAGTCCTCTGGTCTTTGCAATTAGCCAGAAAACAAAGGTATTTAACCCAAATTATTTTTGCGTCAGATACTGTGCTCAGCAGCCAGCTCTCCCCCGGCTACGTGAACCACTCTGCACATCCCATGTCACCGTGTGCCACAGCTTAACTCTGGACGAGCAAGGAAACCCTTCTGTCACACCCAGAAACTTTCTTCAATGTTTTATTTTGCTTTTTATTTGATCTTTCTCTGGCCAAAGCATTCTGTCCTCTCTTCAACCCGTGGTGCCAGCCCAGTACCAGGTACAGCCTTCCCACACAAACATCTCCCCCTTTGCTCTTGTCCCCAGCCGACAGGTGCCTGTCACCTGGCCACCATAATTCGTTGCATGCCTTTACAAAATCTTTGCTTTGAGTGTTTTGCAGACACCCAAATATGTTCACATCACTCTCTACTCATGGTGACAAATGGTAAGATGATGCCTGACCCGGCACAGATTCAGTAGGCCCACAGTGGTGACGGCCCTCCCTGTCGGTTCCGGGGGTGCTCTGGGTGGGGTGCGGTGACTCCGAAACCAACTTCTGACTGAAAGCCGCTCGGCAACCACTGCACACAGACAGACAGACAGACAGACAGACACACAGACAGACAGACAGACACAGACACACAGAGACAGACAGACAGACACACACACACAGACAGACAGACACAGACACACAGAGACAGACAGACAGACACAGACACAGAGACAGACAGACACACACAGACAGACAGACAGACAGACACAGACAGACAGACACACAGACACAGACAGACAGACACACAGACAGACAGACACAGACACACAGAGACAGACAGACAGACACACACAGACACACACACANAGAACAGGGCATTCTTAGAGAGACCTTTTTAGTTACTTTAACCTGGGGAGAATTTCTCCACTTAGCTCCAGGGGGTTCTTATAATCTCCTCTGGTGCCATGGGCTCACTGTCTACCACACCTCCCCATCCCCCAGGGTGCACCCCTGCAGTCCTCCATCCCTGGTCATCTGCTCCAGGCTGTTGTCAGTAGCCTTGCAGTGGCCCATGTGCCTGGCAAAGGCAGAGGTGGTGGGTGACCTGAAGTCTTCCTGCATCTGCTGCACTCTGAGATCAGGGCAGCCATGGTGCTGACCAGGAAGGTGAAAGGAATGAGAGAATTGTCTACAAACAAGCTCTGGGCCTGCTGGTAGATGGAATTAGCACTGAGAGATAGAGGGAAACACTGGGAAGGATTCCACTGATGGACGAATGGAAAGGGATTTGTCTCTACAAACAGACTGTAGGTCTGCTGATAAATGAAATTGGATATTGAGAGATGAAAGAAACAATGGGAAAACCATAAAATTTAATAAGAACTAAAAATAAAGGGGAGTTATACATTAGAAGGGAACCTTAGGTATTAGGTGTTCCGAGAAGTCCGTACCTCTCGAGTGCCTCAGGCAATGGGGAAAGAGAGAGGGAAATGCGGCCAGGAAATTGGGATAAAAAGGAGGCTGCGACCTGCAAAAATTTGAGAGACCCCAGGGGAATGCCCCATGGCTTCTTCCTTTATTCAAATAAAGTAACAGGACTCCTCTGTCTCCTTTTTGGACATAAACCTCTGGTGTTTGTGGATTAATTTTCCTGACACCACCCTCCCCTCAGTCTGCACACGCAGACACACACCTGCACATCCCAGGCACACAGCCGCAATTACAAACGTAAGTATTTTGAGGAAGCCTTCGTGTGTTGGCTTTATGCCCAGAAATGGTTGCTGTAGCGTTAAAGTGGGTCCAGGGGAGCGGCGGGAGCCTTGGGGGCTCTGGCGTGGGCTTTATTCAAAGCCTCACTCTGGATGGTACTTGGTTGCGTAGCTAGCTTGGTATTTTTGTTAGCTTAAGCAGGAAGTTTCTTTTTTTCCCCCCTTTCCCTGGCCTGAAGAGACTGCAGCAGGAATCCTTCGGCTTTTTCTTTTTCTTCCCCCTGACCTGTTTGGCTTTGTTTTGGTCCAAGATCAGACAATCACCAGGAGACCGTCGGCCAGGACCTGCGGGAGCCGCGGGCACCACTCCGCCCGGCCCCAGGCCTCGGGAAAAGCTGAACCGACGACAGAAAGGACACCAAAATCCACCAGTTTCATCTGCCGTGAGGAGGAGACCAACGCCAGAGGTTCAGCAGGTTCCCATCTCTTTTGCCTGAGCTGCTGCATAAACTTTTTTTCCCCTTCCCTGAGACAAAAGCCGGGTGCCGTTTTGTTCCCCCTTCCCACGCAGCCAGCCGGTTTGTTTCTTCCCCTGGCATTTTGGGTTTTTTTTTTATTCTGCTGGGGGGTGGGGGGGGAGGGAGAGGGAAGGGGGAATAAGGTTCTAGTGTTTCAATATCTAGCATTCATTCATTTTTTTCCCCCTGCCATGTGGGCACTTTGTTTGTCAATAAACAGTTGATTTTTTTTTTTTTCACTTTCACCCACTGGTATTCATTTTTCTCATTGGAAAAAAAAGGGATTGCTGAAGCCCTTTTCTTTAGAGGAAACACTCATTCCAGAGCATTTTCTCCTAAACTTGTCTAAACTGAGACACTGAGGCAGACTCACTTTTAGTCACAGGGAGCCCCAGCCTGGTGGTGTGGTGGGAAACGTGGTTGAGGATGGCTGAAAGAGCTAAGAGGGCTCTCTGGGGGTATGCACTGGGGGTGCTGGAATGCCCCAAGTTTGTTTGAATGGACCAGTCGCCGCTGCCCTGGGCGCTGCTGGGGAGGACCAGGGGCTGTTCATGCAGGCAACGTCCCCCTCAGTAGGCCCTTCAGAAGAACTGGCAGTGATGCAGCACTGTCACAGCCCAGGGCTTTGCTGTAGCCCCAAGCAGGTGCTGCATGACATGAGCCCTTTGCAGCCCATTCCACCCCCACCTTGCAATCCAAAGGGAGAGAGGCCTCCCTCTTTGCTGTTCTGGGGCCCCCACCCTGTGGCTGAACTCTAGACTCACTGGGGGAACATCATGTCTGCCCTACACTGACTTCTGGCTTCATGTCCAGTCAGTCCTCACCTGTTTCACATCTGCCTGCCTGGCTCTGCCCAGACAGTTTTGTCCCCAAAACATACTCTATTCCTGCCCCATTCAAAAGGCCATGAGGCAGGCACATTTGCTATAAACCTGCATAGTCAGTTAAATTCTTTGGAAATGCTGTGGCCACACTGAGCATCACCTGCACATCTCAGAAGGAATCGATACTCTCAAAAACCTGATTGAAACACCTGCACTTGGGATGAGATCATGTCAGGGATCAGATCATGTCAGGGCTTGTCTGTGCAGATGACAGGAACCCTGGTGCACCAGAAACCATGCTGAGAACAAGTCTCATTTAGTTTATGTCAGCCCAACACCAAGCACAGATGCACACTCATGACCCCATGCTGTCCCAGTGTAGTCCTTGCTGCTGTACTACTCAGGAGGAAGGGCAGAGGGGCAGCACTGAGGACTGTAAGAAGCAGGTTGTCCCCAACTCCAGAAAGCAGCTACAAAACACAACCAGCATCACAGAGAGTAGCCAAAGAGCTTTTATTCATGAGGAAATAATAGAGACAAAACAAAGCCCACTTCTGCAGGTCTCTCTCTCTGGGCTATCTCTGCACCCACAGGGTTTCATTAAACTTTCTGATCCTATCTTGATTCCTGCCACAATCACCCCTGTCTTTGAGTAGTCCTCTGCTGGAGAGCATTTATCCATTGATGATCTTCTCACTGATGTATCCAGGCATGGTGTAGACCAAAAGAACCAGGAAGATTGTCAGAACAGTGATAACGAACAGCATAATTATGTATCTCTTGTACCGCTTCCAGATAAAAAACACAAAGGTCTTCATGGGATTCACAAACCAGTTGAAAGTTGTTTTTGGCCGGCTAGAAAAGGAAGAGTAGATAAGAACAGGCTCAATTCACAGAGCATCACATTCGCCCTTCTGCTTTGGTGTCCTGCTGCCCTGATGAACCACCAGCTCTTCCTGCTGCTTCCAGGCAGGATCAGCCCAGGGGCTACAGTAAACACCGCTGCCTGTGGAAACGCTAGAGACAACAGGATGGGACTCCTGGAACAGTGCCCCTGTGCTCCCAGAGCTGTCCTTAACCCACACAGACAAGGGATCCCTTCACACAGACAGACCTGACCATTGTACAAGCAATGTTATGGCACAGCTGCCTTGAGTATCTTCCCGAGATCAACCCTGGGCCAGGTGCTGCAGCCCCAAGTCCTGTGGACCCACTTGAGCTCTGGGAAACCCTGGCAGTCCTGGTCCTGCAGACCCCACTGCCCAGAGCCTCAGTGCTTGCTCTTGGCTTCCTGACAAGCCAATACTCCCAGTTTCCATGCAAACAGCTGCTGAGAACACAGCACTGTCTATCCATCCTAAAGGTGATAATACACATACTCACTTGGGCTTTTCCAGGGGTTCAGGCCCGTTTCGGCCCAAGCCAACAGGACTTTTGTCAGCCTCCTCCACAGTCAGCAGTTGGAACTCTGCTTCCACCTTACCCTGGAGGGAGAATATATCTGAGCCACAGTTGCTTCACAGACCAGCCTGCTGACCACACATCCTGCCACAATTGGGTATTTTTCTCCCAGTTCGACTTACAGATGGCTCGGAGCTTTTTTCCCCATTGGCTAGAGTCTCTTACTTCACAGCCAGTAGAAACTGGGGCCTGGTAAGAAACTAACTGTTTTGCAGACAAGGAACTGTATTTTAATGCAGTCCCCAGCTACCTGATTTGTCTGCACCCTCCCACAGTGTCACTGAGCAAAATTCACCCTAGGGGACACACAGTGGTCCCGTAGCAGGGCCATCAGGAGCGAGTCTGTCCCAGGTCAGTTGGCACCTGCCTGTCTTGGGCAGGCAGAGACTCCAGGACAGGCTTCTGCTGCTGTCCTGACTGCCTGATGGGGAGCCATATTCCTCTTGCTTTGGAGTAGGAGTGAGCAGGGAGCACATGGTCTGGGGTGTTTCAGTGGGAACACTAAATTCCTGAACAAAGACAGCTCCCCTTATGGGGCACTGCTCTATGGGAAGCTCAGAGGAATACATGAAGTTAGACACCCCTGCATGCATGGCAGCTGGTTCTTCAGGGTAGACGAAGTGCTGGAGCGGCAGCAAATGGAAGAAGTCTTCAGGATCCTGCATAAGCTGGGTCGCTGCTCCCTCTGTAGGTTGTGTGCACGTAGGACAGGCTGCCGTACCAAGGCAGAGGCGAAACACCGGCTGTGCTCACCAGTGCCGGCACCCCACCTTACCGTCAGGAGGTACTTGTTCCCACTGGGATCTGTGAATTCCATATCCTCTGGTTTGACTGAGCTGCTCCACTTTTTTTTCTTTTTCTTCTTGTACTCCCTCTCCTCTCTCTTGTCATCTTCTTGATCTCTGAGTTTGATGAAGGGCCACCAGCCCCTCATGCGCTTATTTCGGAAGATGGAGAAGCGAGGTGTTGCATTCTCCTTGGCCATTTTGATGGTGCAATGCTCAGAGCTCTTGGCTGCCCACACCATGTCATGCAGCTTCAGCTCAATGGAGCCTGCAGGCACAGGGAAGAGGAGACCACATGGTAAAACCCTGAGGTCAGCCCCACACGACATTTGGCTGTCTCTGCCACACTCCCAACCGCCACAAGTAGGTCCCAGCAGCTGCAATGATCTAGCAGAGCCCTGCACATTTACAGATGGAGAACCTGAAATTCTGCATAAGAAAGGACTAGCTCAGGAGTTAAGAGACTAAGAGGCAGAAGCCCCAGGTCTCATCTTGTTTTTGATATGGGCTGTTTGGTGGGTTCGTATGGTGAGTTACTTTCACCCCTTTACCATGTCCCACCCTGCTCTCCTCACATGTCTAAGCTCATCTTCCTCTCTAATTCCTGGAAATGTCAATTAAAATTATAAAATGGTAATGCTTTAAAATTATAAATGCTTTACAAGTTTCAGGTTTGTCTTAGATCTGCAACAGCCTCAGTCCTTTTCCATGTTTGGCCTTGCACCTCTGTTCTGCTTGGAATGAGCTCCTGTCCCACTTCAGCACTGAGCCCTTGCAACAAATCAATCTTACCACATCCTGGTCTGTACTGGCAGAAGCAGACAAGGGATGTGAGTGTTCTCTGCTCAGTTCCAAGTGAGACTGCATCTGGATACAGTGCCCAGTTTTGGACCTCCAATACAAGAAAGGTGTCAACTAAATAGTGTTTAGTGGCTGAGACAGTCAAGTCTGTAGTAGGTGCCACAGCAGGAGGGGTGAGAGACACATATATGTTCAGCCCAGAGAAGGGAGGTCAAGAGGGAGATCTTACTGCATCCCTCACAGCCTAAAGGAAGCTACAGAGCAGATGGAGCTACACTCTTCTCAGAAATGGATAATGAAAGCACATAAGGCAATATACACAAAACCTGAGAACTGTGAGAAAGGTCCAGCCAGGAAAAGGGTCCCAGAAGGCTGCTGGGATTCCATCCTTGGAGATAATCAAAACCCACCCAGAAAATGTCCTGAGCAACCTGACCTACAGTGCACCTAGCTTTGCTTGGGGCAGGAGATTGCAATAAACACTGAAGAAGCCCCTTACTACCTAGAAGTTCTTGAGATTATACCTGCCAGAAATCATTGGAATTGCTAATGCTTTCTTCAGTGCCTCAGTTCTTCATGGCTGAACCACTGGAAATGCCTCATGGAGTAAAGCTACTTAAATACACTATGAAAGGTTGAAGTATAAGGAGAGTTTTAACATGCCCAAGAGATAGTAGGGCAAAGGGGCTGCTTTTTAAAAGGGAGGCTAACATTTGAAGAAGGGAGGGACAACCAAACAGAGCACTATAAGCTTGGGTATGACAGCAGAGGTGGGAGAGAATGAGCAGTACTTGTGCTAGCATAAAGCTGGGGGTATCACCACTAGCTCTGTTTCGGCACCAGGCCTTGCTGCATGCCCAGCTCAGTGGGTCTGGTTACTGGGAAATACCAGACCATCCACGGAGCTCTGAGCCCCCAGCAATGGGATGCTGCAACTCAAGTGCCACTAGTCTCACACAGGATGTCCCTGTGCCCACAACATAAGGTCCTGGGAAACTGCTCTTAGGCCCAGACTTTGGGATCTACATATCTCCGTAAGAGCAGGGAAAACAAGCAAGTTTATTGGAAAGGTTGTGAGGAAACAGAACCTGGAAGTCCTGTGGTGTGACAGGCCCTGAAAAAATACACCAAGGCCCTGGGACAAGCGTGCAAGCACTACATGTCTGTGTAGGGGAGGTGCCTATCTCTAGGCTCTGTCTATAGCTCACATGTGAAAAACCAGCCCAGGTGACTGCTGAGCTGAAGAGTGTGGTCCTAGTGTCCCTTCTTAGAGAGCTGAATCCCAGGGAAATGCTGTAATACTCCAGCAAGGTGAGGGAAATATCACTTCCAGCAGGTAACACCATACCTAGAAAGTCATTAGCTGAAATCCTGTCATAATCCCAGACCTGGAGGACCAGAACAGCCGGTTCCCGAAACTCTGATTCCTCCATGGAGAAGACAGAGTCCTTTTTCTTGTAGGTGATCTCCTTCTCAGTCGGGAGATAATTGAAGCGGAAGATGAACCTCCAGTTGAAATTGCCTTCCCCAGTCAAGGAGTTAAAGTGAACATCTGTCTCCTGCTTGTCATGATCAAGACCTTTTATCCAGCTGCAGGAGAAACTCAGTTACCCCCTACCCCGTCAGCCAGCCTCAAAGGCAGAGCAGTAGGATGAAAGCACTGAACCCCGTGGGGTAGCAGGAAAGGGTCAAACCAGAGCAACATCTGGACAACACCTCTGGGGGTGCAGCAGCCCATGCAGAGGACTGGAGTGGGCACCTCACACCAAGGCAAGGGGGAGCAAAGGTTCAGAGGAGGCAAGTGAGTGTGTGGGCCAGGGCAGGGAGCAGGGCAGCCAGGCTCTGGCCTCCCACTGGTTCCCACCAGACCTTTTCACGTAGATGTCGCTGGAAGGCTCTCCCGTGACTGGGTTGACATCATCAAGGATCACATCGTCCGTGTTCCAGATAATCACACGGAGCTCATAGCTGTGGGCAGGACACAGAAGTGAGACACATGCCCTCGTCCCTGGTGCCTGGGAGGGCAGGTCAAACCCTGAGCACAGTGCCAGAGCAGCAGGAGTTGAACCTTCCTAGCAGTGTGGTTCCCTGCTCCTCTGGCCAAGCACAGCCCAGCAATCTCACTGCCAGGCATAAAACCCTTTCTGGAGACGACAACCCTACAAGACAAACACCCACAGCCAATACAGGCTTTTGCTTTTGCAAAGCAAATCCCTGGTGCATGGAAAACCCACCCAGCTCTACTAAGCCATAGGAACACAGAAAAGCTTAGGCAGGAAGGGACCTCTGCAGTCTCTGCTCCAAGCTCCTGCTCTAAATTCATGGTACGTCGATTGCTCAGGGCCTTGTCTGCATTAGTTTTTAATATCACCAGGGATGGATATCCCAGCACATCTGAGTCAATCTGTGTCTATTCCAGGGTAGCTTCACTCTCACTGGGAAAATGTTTTCCCTATATCCGGTTGGAGTTTCCCTTGCTGCAATTTGTGTTCATTATATCTTGTCCTTTCAGGTGCACATCTGACAATAATCTGGACCCTCCATTACAAAAGCACCATTAGATCCTTGAAAACAGCAGATTTCCTCCTTCACTTCTCCAGGCTCCCAAGGACATCTGTCCACTAGCCAGAATAGAATTTGATGAGTAGCTTTGGCCTGGGTTTCTATTACCTTTATGTCCAGCCATTAACCTGCCCTTCCCTAAACCTTTGGGCAGCTGAAGCTCTTGTGGCCCACGCTGATACACCCAAGAGAGCATCCTGTGCTCAGAGCTGGAGCAAAGAGGGCTGCATGCCACACTAGCACTGACCCTCAGCCTGTGCCCTGTGGCACGTCCTGCCAGCCATGGCAAGGGACATGGGCCCTCACTGCAGCCCACCTGCCCCAGCCCCACCCCCACAGGTGCTACCTGACAGGCAGTCGTGGCTTGATGTTGACGGGTGGTGGTGCAGGGACATCATTTGGAAACATGTCAATCCACATGTGCAAGGAGCCCTGATGAGAGAAGACAGCAGAGACACTTCAAAAGACAGACCACTCTACAGCTCTTCAAGGAGCAAGGGCTTGGTCCTGCAAGGAAAGTTCTCATCAGAAAGCCACTGCTTGGTTCTCTCCATTCCCAGCACTTGAGAGTGACATGAGATTAGATTTTACACAGGGAAAAAATTAAGGCTATGAAAGATTGTTTATTTCTGCTCCCAAGAAAAACCACTTCACCTATACTGAATCCATTTCAAAGAGAGGCAAACATGTCCCTCTGTCTTAATAAGGAGCATATGGTGATGCAACGCTTAAGCAAAACCAAGAAAACTAAGAAGTGATGGGTCTGACTCTGCTCTCTCCACATGCATTTCCAATACCAAACAAAGCCAGCATGACTGCAGAACTCTACTTTGTTCAAACCTCCAGTGCTCAAGGGAATAGGAGATTTCAGTGCAGGACATTAACATGGTGAGTTCAGGTGACTGCATTGCACAAAACTGAGGATGGACGTTTCTTCTCCAGCCAGCAGTTGTGTCATGCCCCAGGGAGAAGCCAAGGGTACAGAACGAGGTTCTTGCAAAACAGCAGTGATAAGGGACGATGCAGAGGAGGCAGGGATAGGCAAGGATACCATCACCCACAGGGGTGCATGGTGGCAGGGCTCAGAAGCAGAGCAGGTCTATTGCCACCCGCACAGCATCCTCATCAGAGCACTGCTGAACGGCCTGTGGAGACAGGAAGGACTCTGGGTCACTAGCACTGTGAACACAACATCAGTGGACAGAAGTTCCTTGAGGAAAGGGTGTTCAGAAGCATCATGAGAGGTCAGAGGGTAGATGTGAGCAAAGGACAGCCAAGGCCAATGTCCTCACTTCATAGCTGGGCCAGCCATCCACAGACAGAACTCCAGTCACCCACCCAGGAAGGGGACAATGCAGGAGATTCACAGGAGACCAGACGGGGGGCTGGAAACCAGCTGTCCAGAAGGTCCTTCCCCAAAACAATGTTGAGCTTTGGCACAGAAACACATCTCACCTGCACAAGCCCAGGGTTCTCCGGGTTGTACAAAGACCGGATTTCCACATGCTCTGGTACCAGCTTGTACCCATATCCTGGCATCTCTTCCCAGTGCTGCAGGACGTACAAAGCCTTATGTTCAACATCCACCAACGAGTTCTCATCTGCCACTCCTCTCTTGTTCCTCACAGAGGCCTCTGCAGCAGGACACAGCCAGGAAGAAGATGAAGGCTTCTGGCCAGCAAGAGTCATGTCAGGACATCAGTCACTAACACAAGTAACAGGAGTTGATGGACTGGGCAAACAAGCACCTCTCCAGAAAAAACAAATGGGGAGAAGCAGGAGGGCAAAGATGAGGGGAGTGAGTTCATTATGTTGCAGTGATGAGAGAAATGGCAGGCAGGAAGAAAACAAGCCAAGAGAAATACCACGGAAAGGGCAAAAAAGAATTTACTCCCTGGGAAAAAGATCCAAGGGACATTGAGGAGGACATGACCCTCTGGGGCAGTTTAATCCCCACATCTCTGTGGTAGTACCAACAGATCCATGGATGAATTTTTGCCAGAGAAGTGCTACTGGAAAGCATTACTTGCCACTCTCAAGACATGCACCTGTGCTCTCTGTTAATGAACACTATGTGCCACTAATTGACTCCTTTGGCACAGCAAAGCCAAATGGCAGTTCAAGACCAAATCTTGCTGGTGGGAGAAAAGCCAGAGCCAACAGCTGAGGGCACAGTGACCCACCCACTCCTGGGTTTATGGAGCACATCTACCCCTTGGATATCAGTCTGAGACCTAAACCATTCCAAGCAGTGCTCAAGCACAGCAGAGGTTCACAGGGCACCAGCCACAGCTATGTTGGAACCAGAGCCAGCTGGCAGGGAACACCAGGAGAGCACCTTGTTTCTCCCTCCCCACCTATCCAGTGACCTGAAAAAAAGGGGAAAAGAGCTTTTGGAGGCTCCTCGCCCTCTCCTGAGTAGCATTTCTTTTCCCTTCTTTGCATAAGCCATAGACCACCAGAAAACTGAGGAACAGTTGCACTGAAACAAGGAGAAAGTAAGTTGGTCATACACATAGGTGTCCTCACTATGAGCAGGTAAGGCCAGAGAGAATCCTTCCTACAGGCTACATAGCATTGCCTTGCAGTACTCAGCCATCCACAAGTGGGCCACATCTGCTCTAGTCTTTCCTTGAGGCTGGATTCAATTGCACAGGTGTTGGCCACAGCAGGGGCTGGCCTTTGCTCAGGGAAGTTCTCCATCACTGCTGGTGGAAGCTGTGAAAGGTTGGTGTGTTCTTGGACATCTGTGGCCCTGGCTCAGGGTTTGTAATGCCAGTTAGAAGGAAAGAAAAATAGCAAATGGGAAGCAGAAGCTGCCCACAAGGTGGAGATCAGCAGTAGAGAGGAGCAGTGTGGAATCACCCAAGGCACCTGAAGCCACTGGAAGCACAGAGCATTCCTGGACAAAGCCAGCTATAAACAGGAAAGAAGACTGAAAAAACACTCCCCCCTCCCCCCCTCCCCAAAAAAATACACCCAAAACAAAACAAAAAACACCCACCAAAAAAAAAAGAGACCATTAAAGAAAACCAAACAAAAAACCATCACCACCAAAAACCAGAACCAACCAACCAAAAAAAAAAAAAACCAAACCAAACAGGACTTCATTACCTTGCTGATAGTGATCATAAGCAGATGAAGGTACAGCTTTGTGACAGTGCCAGCCACCAGAATAAGCTGGCATACAACAACCCTCCATGACCAACACTGCCGTGCAGGTGGGTTTACTTTGTTCCACCCACTGCCAGGGAAGCCACTTTGGTACCTAATGGCCTGGATCACATCTTCTCCCAGTGCAACAGTGTCATCCACTGAAACCAGGGCGCTGAACACCAAGGATGCAGCCCACAGTAACTCAAAAAACTGGGCCATGCAGGGCACAGAGTGGGGAAGCCAGCCTGGACACCTCAGGGAAGAGAGGCTGGTGGGCTCCCAGACCACCCACCAGCACGTGCATTGCTGAGCACAGGCAGCTATTTAAGGGAGCAGTTCAACAAGCCCTCTGTACCTTCAGGAAAAGCCTCTGGAGGGACCTTGAATATTTTATTATCCACTTTGATCTCTTCCCATCTGTACTCTGCAGCAGGAATTGAGTTTTTCTTGCATAAACTATCCAAGATCTGTGTGGGTTTAAAAGCATCTCGCCACGTGTTGTAGCCATTTCTGCATGGAAAAAGAAAACATCAAGAATTTCTTCAGCTTAAGTTTCTTTTCTAGGCTGTGAAACAGCCTTCCTTCCCTACAGCACAGGCTATGTCACTAGAACCCTGCTCAGATTTTCACTGGGAAAACCCTGGGCTTAAAAGGGTTACAAAAAATCTTAATGAATGAAAAGCTAAACAAACTCTGTCCTGACAGAGCACAAGCTGGACTTGCACCCCACAGAACTATTAGATTCTGAGCAGCAGAAGCAATTCTAGCAGCAGGAGCAATTCTAGCTGCAGTTCCTAAGTGGGAAAGAGGTTTTAGCTGTGCTGGCTACTCAACTCCATGCCCACAGCTAACTTTCCAATAGCAGGGTAGGAGAAGTTTGCAGAAAACTGGCTGAAGACACCACAGAATCCATATGGAAGGAGGCCAAAGGAATCAAATGTCCTGAGTGTTGCTGCTTACAAAATGCTGCCAGAGAAATTGTCATATTTTGTGAAAGGTCAGTGTCAAGAAAGCACTTTTCTCACAGAACACCAATGTGAAAGCAATAAAGAATTTTTTTTGCTATATTATGCAAGACATATTAGTTTGCAGTAGGAATTAGAGCTATCACAGGAAGCTGGTACGTGTCTAAAGAGATAGAGTTATCCATGTAAATTGCAGTGAATCTGTGGAGCACTGCAAATGCATATTCTGTCTTGCAGAACAGGAGGAGCTCTGTTACCCACATGTGGCAGGTGAGAAGAATGTCTGTGGCCCTAATGTGTCACACTGGTACCTACAAGTCATACTGCGCAGCCACTCCACAGTTGGCCCTGTGCTTGCTGTAGAATCGATTCTCCAAGTCAATCTTGGTCTCCCCAATCAGATCATCAGATCCAACCAAATCATGATCAAATATTGCCACAGTGAGTTCTGATTCCATGGGAAAGGAGACTGTCAGCTCCACAACTCTGAACAGAATCAAACAGGGAAAGTGCAATTAGCAAAGAGGATGGAAATGAAACACATGCTCTGCTTTGATAATCCTACACAATTAAAAATTGTATTTAACATCTTAAAGGCCTCTGATAAACTTTGGTTCTCCCTAAATTCAGTATGTGCAATTTTCAGTGTGCATGTTCAAACAAAGGAATTACTTTTCCAGGAATGTATGGCTTGGATAGAGGGCCTGGAGTTAAGCAAAAAGCTCTCCAGTGCTTGGCTTCCAATTTTAAATCTTGGGCGTGCTCACCTCCTAACCCAAAACATGATGGCTCCTGAGTTAGCTGGAGGCAAGAGCCATGCCCAGGAGCTTTGTGTTAAAGCACAAGATTCTCCATCAGAAAGAAACATCTTTTCTATCAGAAAGGAACAGAAGACCTCACATGCTGAGCCACATTCCAAGCCCCAGATTTGCACTGTTCTTATTAAACCTGCAAGGTGAAACCTTCCTGCATACTCTCCAAACACAGGATTGAGCTGCTTTGGGATGTATCGCTCCTTTGTGTCCTTCCGCTGCTTCCCCACAGTCACCACCACGTAGGGGTCTGCTTTGCCATTGGGGTCTGCTGGAGACAGATTTGTAGCCTGGAATATACAAGAGGTACTTCTGTACACAGCTGTGGAGAGCACCCTGCACAAGGAACACTGCACAGGCCTGACACCACCCAAGCCCGCATGGTCAGGTCCCTCCAGCAACTACCAGTGAGACAGCCACTTGTTCCCACTCAAATCCTCACTCTACAAGCCAATGATGCCTCCAGCTGTGGACCCACCCACTTGCTCACGATCTCAAGGCAGATGTAAGGAGCCAAGAAATGCCCATCTGGCCTTTTAGCACCTCCTCAAGCTGCAAAGCATGGAAGACTCTCCATGGACAGGATGTAGGTGTCTTCCACTGGGCTGGCAGAGGCTTCAAGCCAGCATCGCATTTTTCACGTGTCACTGCTCCCATTTACTGAGCAGAGAATGGCAGAAGGTCCACAGGGAGGGGAGAGACCACCAAGCATTACTGCCACCTCCACCAGACTTACCTTAACAATGTAAACTCTTACTAGAACCTTGATGGGTCTGTTCCTTGGAATGCCTCGGGAGACCTTGGGCTCTGTAGCAGCTTCCTCAGTGGGGTAGACATAGAAGGAGCCCTGCAGGAAACACTTTTCAAGCAACAGCTGGATACAAATGGGAGTATCTCAGAAAGTATTGGAGCCAGCAGCTTTACCTGCCAACTAGAAAATCAGAGCCATTTCCCATGCAGACCACAGACACCCTGTGCCCATGGGGACAGTCCTTCCCAAAGGTCCAATCATGTCCACGTGGCCCAGGCAATCCCTGCTTGCAATTTAGGCTGCAGGCTGTCAGACCACTGCCAATGTCAGATCTGAGCACCTCCAGGCACTCTGGACTGCCAAAGACAGAGGACACCAAAGGTTTTCTAGGGACAGCTACAGCTTCTGTAGCTCTTCAAGAGCTCCTAGATGGGAGGATGATGCCTCTTTTAAATAAGTTTTGCTGATTTTAAAACCAGTGAAGCTTACTGATACTTATATGCATATTAAATACAACCAGAGGCTGCAACCAGAATGAGTCCTTTATGCTTCATGCTTTCTCCTTGCAGCTAAAAAATCTAAATCAGATGGATTTATAGGCTAACAACAGTAGGACTGCAGTACAATTGCTTCAACAGGCACTAACAGTACCCTGGCCATGCTGCAGCCCAACCTCCCGTCACCCTGCACACCCATGCACCCTGCAAGGCTTTGCTGGTGTTGGCTTGCTCTAAAATACAGGTCATAAGGCTCTTCTTCCACAAGCAACACAAATGTCATCCAAATGAAACAGTACCTTGTACTTCCCCACATAATGTTCATCCTCATTTCCATCTTCATCTTCGTTTGCTTTGCCACGGTGAAGGGGGAAAACACACAACCAGTCTTCAAAATTTCCAAACTCATTTTCCAGCTCAGAGTTGTAGATCTGAAATAAGTAGAAAGTAATTTTGAGCCTTTTTCTGCCATCTGAAAGGGAAGGAGAATCAGAAAGACCATCCTTTCTCTGCTTCAACCATTTCACCTAGTCCTACCTTACTGCTGTATTATTCAGTGCAGGGTGTTAAAAGTTTTCCTGCATGTCTCTGGGGCCAGCCTTGGATGTGGATGCACATCCCAGCGTGGCTCCAAGGTCTTACTAGCTGCATTGAAGTTCAGCAATGATGGGGCCTCAGCGCACACTGCAGGCTCTCCTCCCAGCATAACTTCCACTGCAGGAAGGTGAGGAGGACATGGACAGAAGGCCAGGGGTGACAGAGACTAGGTCACCCCAATTATCACCTGAAGGGTGGCGATGAGCTTCCTCTTGGGTTGAGCAGGTTCAGCTTCAATCACTGCCTCATCCTCTGCTTCCATGTCAATGGAGGATACATTTAAATTCCCTCCATCTAGAAATGACAGTAAGAGATTAGGAAACACTGATTTCGCCCATCGTGTCAAGTGTCTCTACATGAAATTACCCCAGCCACAGCTTCTGCTTCACACAGGTGACCTGTGTCACAGCAACTGGAGCTATTGCTGTTTGTAACAGGTGTCCTTCCAGCATCTCAGGTTTCCCAGCATGGCATGGCTGGATGGGTGGGGGGACAAAAGTTGGCACAGACCTTTCTGTCTGCCTGTTCAGCAGTCTGGCTGCTGTTCAGACAGGTGAGGGGCAGAAACCAAATGAAGGAAATTGGCTGGACCAGCTCACAGGTGCTGTCAGGGAAGGCACAGAGGAGAGCTCACCCTCCTCTTTGGATGAGTGCTTATTTGCTGGCCTGCTGGCTTGGGTGGCTAACCAGAGCATCACTGCCACTTTTGGCACAGCTAGCTGAGCCTGGGGAGATCGTGTCTAGACCCTTCTCAGGGGCACCACCAAACCAAGGACAGAGTCGCGTGTCCTTGTCCCATTTCCCAAGGCTCCAGATCCCTTGGGCACTAATGACATGCAGGTACCCTCAAGCCCTCTCCTTAAATTGTATTTACATCATTTTTATCTTCACGCTTTCCCAGGTCAGAGCTATATGAGTCACTGCTTACACCTCTGCAAACCTGAACCTACAGCTGTAACACTGTTCTCAGATCATAAAAAGATTGTTATTACTGTCTTTCTGTTACCTCTGTTACCTGATTCACCTGTACCCCAGGTGAGTATCCTAGGGGTATAGCTCCTGTCCAGTTTTCCCTGTCCACCATCCTCTCTCCATCCCACCACTGCTTCCTGGTCTCAGCCAGACAATCCCATGATCCCTGCAGGTAATTTTTCTGCATTTTGCTCACACAGGAAAGTACTTGCTTTAACACAATTTTAAAAGACTCCACTATTTTCCAGGACTTTTCTGACCATTTTCCAAACTTTTTTTAGGAAAGTTTGGCATTTTCAAGTTGAAATAGCCTGTTAGCCTTTGTCAATGTCTTCAGCCTCTCTGCTCGCTTTTGTGTTGCTGAATGTTGCAAGGTTGTTCTCTGCACAGATGCCATTCCCACAAGCCCAGTACCCTCTGGGGTGGTATAAAATCCTGGTTCTCCCCATTAAAGAGTGGGGTGGTATTGCTAGAGGACTCACCTGCATCATTCAGGTCATCATTCTCAGCATCTTCCTCATCACTGCATGCCTGAAACACACATAAACAATCACCTCAGATCCCTGACAGCAAAGGCTTCTCCTTCCAAGCACAGAACACTGACATTTTCCTGCCAGCAGAGTAAGTAATATGTAGCCTGAAATCATTCAGCAATAACATCATTGTAGGATGGTATCCAATGAGTGTCTTAATGACTTTTTCTTCTCCCCAGATCCTTCTGCTAGCTTCTTTTGATTGGAATTTAAGTTGGACAGGGCAAAGAAGGAAATTTGGAGCAGACCGGCTCCCATAACACATAGTAGGACATAACCAGGACAGAGTAAGCAGCATGAAAGCCCCTGTTAAAATCAGCAACGTCACATTTTCAGGAGTCCCTCAACAGAAGCTGCCTCATTCTCACCCCACTTAGGCACCGAGCCTCAGGGATGTTTCAATACCCACCACCTGCTGAAACCAGCCCATCTGGTAGATGCTTGATACCTGGCTACCTTAAGTATGCTTGAAACACAGAAGTCCACATCTTCCTGCAGATCCAGGCCAGGAGAGCTCCTGTGACTCTCAGTATTGTTGAAAACATCTTCCTCAGGCCAGTGCAGCCTATTTTCCCTTCTGTTGGCAGCTGTCACAAAATATTACCTGGTTATACAGCTCTTTCAGGGATGCATAGTACTTGGACCACCAATCCAGTTCTTCCAGTTCTGGTTTTTCCTCTTCGTATTCATCTTCCTTCTTTACAAGCTTATTGATAGGAATTTTCTTCAAAGGAGCCTTAAGAGAACACAGAAAAGGGTTCAGAGGGAAGAAATGACCACCCAGGACACTCATGCACCCTCCTGCAGTGCCCTGGGAGCCTCTGGCAAGGGCTCAGCATTCAGGCAGAGCACAGGAGGTGCAAAGCCAGGTGCAAACCTGGCCCCAGGTTTGTCCTTTGCTACAAAAGAAGCTGTTCTCAAGACACAGGGCAGGTCTCCTTAGCCTCCCTGGGCCAGAGCCCCAGCACATGGCACTGCCAATGAGCAGGCAGGAGAGAGGAGTGTTTCAGTCCAGAGAAAAACCTGGTGGATGAAACCTAACAATGAACTTCTAAACTTTCTTTTTTGTTTGTAACCAACAGTTTGGCCTTAAAAACTTCAAAATTTGTTGGGCCCAATACATCACTCACCTTCACAAAACTAAGGGGGTGAGTGCTGGAACCTGGGTCACCAGCTGCCAGTCCAATATTTACCACAGTCTGAGATGGAAGACGGTGAGATGAGACTTTCCAAGCTGAGATGAAAATAAAGAGCTTCATGTTTCCATGCATTTATATCTGCCCACTACTTCCTACTTCTGGCCACGGGAAAACCCTCCCTGTTAAAACACTGTAGTGTGATTGATTTTAAAGCTTTTCATAGCAGACCCTGAAAAAAAAACCTGCTGGAAATCCAAGTACAGTACTGAGATTGGCCACCATCATCAACGTGCTTGTTGCTGATTCCCAGAAATTCAGAATTATGAGATATACCTTCCCTACTCAGAAATAACCACAGATGGATCAATCTTTGGCTTCTTCATGCTTCCAGATCAGGAGTGCTGGCTGTTGCTATCATAGAACTATTTAGCTAAACTATTACCCCATGAACAGACCTTGACCTGGCAATGTGAGAGACCTGAAAACTTTTCAGTCCTTGGTCCTAGTGGACCAGCTCCCTAATGATGGAGGTCTCACTGAGCAAATTCTTCCCTGTGAGGGTGGTGAGGCCCTGGCACAGCTTGCCCAGAGAAGCTGTGGCTGCCCCATCACTGGAAACGTTCAAGGCCTGGTTGGAAAGGGTTGGACCAAACTGGTCTAGTGGACGGTGGCCCTTCTCATGGCAGAAGGTGGAATGAGATGATCTTTAAGCTCCCTTCCAACCCAAACCATTTTGTGACTCCATGACCTTGTGATTCCAGGGAGAGGACTTTGCTGCCTGGCTAAGAGGGAGTGGAAGAGCCAGGGATCTTTGCCTCTCGCAAAGCCTGCCTGTTGTCTCCATGAGAACCTCTCCAAGCAGCTCACCTTTGGGCACATCCTCTGGTTCCTCCTCCAGCTCTCTGGGAGAGAATTTCATCACATCGGACACAACATGGCTACCCACCAGCACAGTGCGCCCAAAAGCACGCTTTTCCACCACGAAGATGCTGAGGGGAGGGTGCAGGTACACCTGCTCTGGGAGTTCCTGCAAAAGAATTATGCATGGGGGTCACAGGAGTAAGGGTGATCAACCTGTGTTGAGCTGTAAAACTGTGGCAGCCCCATCACATAAGGAGAAGCCTGCCAGCACCTTGCAGTTACGCCCAAAAATCAAAGCCTTGCAGTGACAGGCCATGGCTAAGACAGCTCTTGGTGGGCAATTTCACAAAGGTTTTGTTCTGCAGCTGAACCATGTGGCCACGGGAGAGCAAAATCCTGGAGGCAGTTCCCCTCCTGCTATTTTGCCCCATGCAGTGAGGCAGTGCTTGGGTGCAGGGTAGCCACAGTGTACCCTGGCAGGGCAGAATCCACCTTCCCACTCACCACATCCATGTATTTGACCAGCTCAGTGAAGTTGGGGTTCTCTTTGTAGGACACAATCACCTCTGACTCCACCTTCTTGCCAGCACATTCAATGATCACCTGGGGCTCATCCACCTCAAAAAAGTTCACTCTCTTCAGGTCCCTCAGGCCCCAGAAAAGGATCTGAAGCACAAGATGAAGCTGCTGTCCGAGACATGCCAGGCATGGCACTGCCCATGCTGCCACCCCCTACCCCCAGGGCACAGTCCCCAGACGAGGCACAGGCCTGCTCTCCCAGCTCGGCTGCCCAGCAGCTCTACCTGCTGAACTACTCAGATGGCTTCTCCCTCATGTCAAGCACCCCCATTTCTGGCATCTGCTCAGGCCTCACGGGCACATTTGAGCTCCAAACTGGACTCCCTCACCAAGTCCTGCCCTCCACCCAGGGGCAGCTTGAGGGGAAAGCCAGTGCAGCAGATGGCAGCCCACCTCTATGCGGAACTCCTTCAGTACGGGGCGGATGCCCTCGGGGATGATGAACCGTCCAGCACGGGGGTCTTCCAGGTAGTCAGGCTCCTTGGGCTCCACGTCCTCAGGCACTGATGGCTGAACAGGTGGAACCAGGACACAGCAGGTGATGGAAATCATTTCTATGCCATGCCATGCCATGCCATGCCATGCTCCCTCTCCCCTTCCTCCAGTTCTGTGCTCACAGGCTGTCCCTGAAGCCTGCTTTCAGTTGAAAGTCAGATGTGGCTTCCAACTTGGAATCCTCTGGTGGGCCCCATCTACCCTCACCCACACAGCTCTCCTCAGAGCGCTGACAACCATGTGCAGCTTCCTACAAGCCTGTTACCTCCAAAGAGCCCCTGTAATCGAGCTCAATCAGCTCAAAAGTGGCAATGAGCTCTCCTGCTGCTTTGGTGCCTCTGTAGAAATCAAAGAACTGCAGGGCAGGTTTGGTGTATGGCTCATCAACCAGCTTCACCTGAGGGACAGCAAAGGCCTGCCCAAGGAACTCAGGGGAGCCCTGCAGGAAAGAGGGGAATGAATCAAATCATCCCTGTGTTATCTCACCACCTCAAAGACCACCACTAATTCCAGCCAATCTGGGACAGTACAAGACTACTTTTCCACCCATGTCATCCTCTGCTTTGATTTCCTCTGCTCCATCCAGAGCTAGGAAGAGATAGAGCATGTCTGCAGCAGCTCCTCTTAACTCATGGTTCTTGTCCATGCAGAACTCGTCAAATCACCTGGCACCATGCACCAGAGGACATGAAATCTAGATCAGGTTTTATAGAGTCTCTTCCAGACAGGGTTTGAGTATCTCCAAGGATGGATATACTACAAGCTCTCTGAGCTGCAGGCCCAGCATGTGATCTACCTCTCAGTAAAACTTGCTTCCTTATATCAAGATGGATTTTCTTCTTTGCCAGTTTGTGCCCATTGCTTGCCATTGGGCCCCTCAGTACCTCCATGAGAAGTCTGAACTGACCTCTTCTATCCTTTCCCACCAGGTAGCTGCAGACAGCAAAAAGACTGTAGGTCTTTCCTCCACCTCTGTAGGCTGAATATACTCAGCTCTCCTCCTCTGTCCTGTGCTCCATCTTGGTGGCCTACTCTGGACTCACCCCAATACAACAGGGTTTGTCTTGTACTGGAACCCCAGGAAAGCTGCTGGGTTACGCAGGAGAACCTGGTGCAAGTTGTCATTAGCCTTAGGATAACAAAGAGGCTCCAGGGGACAGTGTGACTTTAAAGCACTAATAAAGAGAGAAAAGGGAGGACTGAGGAGGGATAATCAATGACACCTGGGGACACAGGGGAAGGAACAGCCCTAAAAGCAGTATCAGTTCCCTCAGGTTATGAGCCCTCTGTAATGTGAGCCTGACAAGGAAGCAGGCATAGTGTTTCTTGAAAAAGAAGAGATCCTGGATCCAATGAGCACTTATCAGCCCCTGATGAGTTCAGAGTATCTCTGAGTCAGAAAGTCTCAACCTCAGCCACAGTCCCCATGACTCACTGTCACCAGTGGACTAGGACCAAGCTGAGCCATGGAAACCAAAGAGAGAAGTGGCAGCACTCAAGACAGAGCTCCTCTCCCTTCCCTGTTCCGGAAACAACAGGAGGACGGCAGCATGGCCATACTTACAAATTTATTGTGGCTGAAAAGGTTGATTATAATGATGGGGGTTTCTGTTTTCAACTCTTCTTTCTTCCCATCAACAATGAGCTGGTCAAACAAAAGTAGCTCATTCCACATAGGGCTCAGTGTCTCCTCCAGCATCTGCAGACAGAGACAAAAGGCCCAAGTGTTCCACAGTCAATGGAAACAAACCACATGCAGGAAAGTGAGGAACTCTGGGCTGATTCCCTCTCTCACACAGCTACATGCAGCTGGTGGCTGGCAGGAGGGGAAGTGGTAAAAGAGTGGGATCAGCATTCAAGCCCAACTAGTACATGCCAATCAACTTCTGAGACCATGCTCAATGACTGTCAAATATTCCCTGAACATAACCACACTGCCCAGAGCATAGATACCTGAGAGGCTGGAGATACAAAAGTCCCAGGACTGCCATAGGACTGGCCTTAAACATGTCAGTGAGGGCACGGTCATTTTTCTCTCCCCAGGTTCCCAAAATGACAGAGGCAAGAGTGTAAGTGGTCTCACCCTGGTGGTGTGGCAATGAGTTGAAAACACCACTCTTGCAAACGGATCTGAAAGGCCATTATCATCTGCAGGGAGGATCCCTCGAGCCTGATACAGATGGGCTCGGAGCTGGAAATAGCTGAAATCTGGTAAGAAAAGGAGAGAGGAGGTCCCCAACCAAGTCCTGTATGAGGCCAAGAAAATGCCTGAAGGAGAAGGCCAGACAGACAGGAGTGGGCACATGCTGTGAGGAATAGCTACTACTTCTAGGAACTGTGGTTCTCAGGCTAGTACATATTAAAAGGTTTAGCTAAGCCAGACAAGCTCAGTGGGCTCCGCAGACACCTCTGGGAAGTACATGACATGTGACATGCAAAATGTGCAGTGTTCTGCTAGGAGCATCTGCTGCGGCGAAGCACCACCAAGCCTCATCAGAGGAATAGATCTCATGCCCATTGCCAATTTGGCAGCACATTCAGTGCCTACCAAGTACCCATCCTGTCTGCTGCTTTAGCTGTGAATGTGCAATTACATCCTCATGGGACCAAACTGGATGTGCCACTCCCAGTCATGCCTTGGAGATGACACTAGATCAGGTCCTAATTCTCAGACATATTATAATTCTCAGATCACAGTGTGGCCTGGAAGTGAAGGGCTGTGGGGGGACAATGCATCACCACAGACATTAACCCATGGATGGGACCTCTCACCTCCGTGCTCTCCTGCTTATGTGGAGAACTGGCATCTGCACTCACCATCCCTGCTGAGCCGGCTGGGAGGGCTGTATGCTGAGAGCTGGGCTATCTCCAGCTCACTCTCGGAAAAGAACTCCTCAGGCAGCTCTGCCAAACAGTTTTTTGCATATTTGGTTACCCCAAGCCACATGTAGATTTCCAGTTTGGCGAAGATCTCACCAGTGCATAAGCCAGGGACCTGAAAGCACAGAAGGTTTAGCAGGTTTCACATCTCAGACCAAGATGATCACCATCAGCCTGGGACTGACCGAAGAGCACAGGAGAGAGAGCACCACATCGGCAGAGGCAAAAGGCAGTGGTGAAACGAGAGCTGTGCTGCCTTGTGAACTCCTGGATTTCAGGAAGGAGGGCTGAAAGCAAGCAGGGGGAAAGAGCATGAAGCAAGCAAGAGCACACTGTTTTGGTATAAACCCTACCTTCATAAAGACAGTCTGGATCTTTGCACAGTCTTTGCCTTTCTCCTCTTCAACTACTGAATAGAGGATGTTTTGTGCAGGAATTCTGGCATATGCCACACGCCTGTTGTTGCTGAGCATCCAGATGAGTACATCAGGGAGAGTGCACTGGGGCTGGAGGGAGGGAAGAGAGGAACAGCATCCATCATCCTCCTTCCATTGACATGGTGAAAGCTTCATCTCCTCACAGGAGGGACTCTGGCTGCATGGTGGTTTAGAGATCCAAATAAAGAATACAAATAAAGAACCTAACACTGGCCACATGCTTCTGAAAGTCAGCCCTGTAATATGGCTCTGCAGGTGTTGTGGTTTAACCCCAGCTGGCAACTCAGCCCCATGCAGCCCCTTGCTCACTGTCTCTCGGTGTGATGGCAAAGAGGATTCAAAAAGTAAAAGTGAAAGAAGTCATGGATTGAGATAAAAACAGTTTAATAAGGAAAGAAAAAGCTGCACATACAAGCAAAGCAAACCAAAGAATTCATTCCCCTCTTCCTGTGGACAGGCAGGTCTTCAACCATCCCTAGAACAGCAGGGCTCCATCACAGAAATGGTGACTTGGGAAGACAAATGCCATCACTACAGTTGTACATCACTCTGCCCTCACACAGCTAAAGATGTGAAAATTATTTGACTTCACTTGGTGATTGGTGAAAGACTTCTCCAAACTTCAACAGCATCTGTCCACCTAATGTCAGCAAACATGATATTCTGGTTGACACTACAACAACACGCTGATTTTTTCAGTTACTTAAAATACCAACGATGAAAGTCTGAATGTGGAGAGTCTCTGCTATGGATGAGAGACCTTATTCCAATGCAAGTTTGAATCTGCAAAAAGTATCTAGGGTCAATCCCTGGTAGAAGTGCAGGCAGCACAGGCAAGGCTGTTCTCCCAGGCAAAACTGTCTGATGCAGACAAGGCCTTGGGCTGGTGGGGCAGAGGCGCAGAAGGCCTGGAGCTGGCCCAGCTCTGCCTCCTACCCACTGCAGAGTTGCTTGGACTCCTGCTCCACCACCAACAGCCCTGCAAAGCTGCCTGGCCTCATCCCTCATTAGAGCTATCACAGGAAATATGGTAACTTCCAGTAGGTGGAACTTGGAATTTTACATAGCAAGGAAAGACAGCAGAGGAAAAGCCTCAGCTCAAATTGGTGAGAGCCCCAGCAGACAGCTCAGTATCCTCTCCTTGCCTACCCTTTCCAGCTCAGAAAAGGGGTTCCCTAGGAGCCACCATACCTCTTTAGCCATGAAGCGTATTTTTGCCAGGATCCTCCTTGTCTCCTTAACCTTCTCCTTGACATTGTCTCGAGTCAGGCGCCGCCTCACACGGAGCCCTTGCTTTGCATACAGGATCTGAACAGAAAGCACAGCTGTCACACAACCAGCCATGCCCTGCTGCCACTCCACATGGGGGGTCTGCAGGGAGCTTACTGTGTGCTGACCACATCCATCCTGCCCCATTACCCCTGACCTCCGCCGTGGCTCACTGCCCAGTTGCTAAGAGCAAATCTCCATGAACCTGTCACAAGCCATTTAGCAAAGGGTGCTGAGAACTGGAGACTCCTGTGACTCGTCAGCCCGGCCAGTATAATCCGGTAACAGAAGTCCATGAGCTTTAAAATCATTTGGGGCAGAAAGATGTCTAAGGAGTAAACATTTCAGAAGCTGGTGGTCTAAGGCTCCAGACAGTGCCTGTGGGAGACTTTGGCCAAGGAGCAACTTGGGGCCACAGAAGTGTGGGAATATGAAGATGGAGGAAACTGTAACACAGGGTTTGGCTTTCACCACCATTAGTACACACTGGAGATAGTGTACACATCTGAGGAGAGACTTCGGGATGAACCAAAACCAATAATAAAATCCAGAAGGAATTCAGGGTGTACACCCACTATGTACTGAGAAGGCCAGAAAACTCACCTCTTGGTTGGGTTCTCTCTTCCAGAGTGTCTCAGGCTTAGCAAAATACCTTCACCACAGCTCAGGTGATGACACCCAAGGAAGCAGAGGGAACAGAACTGGGACCCAGACATGCCTAAATTTTATTTCCTGATGCTGTCATTGCATTTTGGTCAGCCTTTCAAAGCTTTGCAGTCTGACAGGGACTATGACTACAGCGGTGCTCTGCTGTGCTGTGATGGAGGGTATGTAATTGTGCACTCATTCAGCTAGCTGGTCTCGTGTGCAGGGTGATAAATGCCCAAGTGTTGCCCTTTCTGGGAACAGACAGATGAATGGCTGTTGTAGATCTGCTGGATACGTACCCAGCCAAGGGGCCGAGTTTTCAGGAGCAGTGGATCGCAGTGAGCCACCGCAAAACTGCCTGCAGGAATATGGTGCACCAAAAGGCCTCCAGCAACCTACTGGGCATCAATATGCATGTGCTCAACCACATATGCCCCAGAAAGATGAAGGAAGACATCAGGGCACAGCATCTGTACAAAACTGTGGGCAGCCACAGCCAGACCGTGTCTCTGTTCCCTGTGCCAGAAGTTGTATTGCTCTGAGCAGAAGCTGGGAGATGCTGTAGTAAAAGCCTATGACTGATACCATGAGTCTTAGCTCCAGGTTTCCTTCTTAGCATCAGTTCCTGCTGGTCCTCCATAAACATCCCCCAGAGCAGGGATTGCACAGGCTCCCACCAACCACCACCAAGTCCCACAACTTACAATGTTGCGCATCAGGTATTTTGTCCGACATCTGTCCAGGTTATTTGGATGAGCCATTGTTTTTCTCTCTGCGCTGAGTGAATATTGCCTGCAATGAGAAAAGCAGCACAGACCCTGTATCCTCTGCACCCAGCAGGTTGTGCACAGCTCACAGCAGGGACACAAGCTCCAAATCCCTGGTACCAATCCAGATGCATCAGGAGTCTCCTTTTCTGCAATGCCCTCTCTTCTGCAAGCTTGTTGTTTCAGAAGGTACACTGGGGATTCTCAGCACCTGGGACTCCCTTTCTACTGTTGGACTGTGGACTGAAGTGCATATCAGCCCCCACAGGGCAGTCATGGGGATTGAAACACTGGTCTTTTGACTGCATGACTGAAAAGAACAAAGGAAATGTCCTTCGCATTTAGGAAACACACAGGAGTCCAGGAACACTGAGGCTGCCATCTCTGACCCCTCTGATTCTCAAAACAGGACTGGGTTCTCCTCTCCAAGCTTGAAGAGCTACAGGGTCCTTTCCCCAAGTCATCCTCATTTCCTTCTGCTCATCCACCTCAAAAGGACAAGAGAGAAGGCTGCACACAACCCAGGCAGAACATGATATGACCTCCTAACCTGAAAACAAGAAACTTCAGAAAATCAGGGGCATGCTAACCTGCATCCAGCTACAAATTCCTCCAGCACCTCTCTGAGCCGCTTTTCTGCTTTAGCCTTTGGTCTTCTCAAGAGCTTCTCCACGTCATCCAACCCCTGCTCCTGTAGCAAAATCACAATATTCACAAAGCTTGCACCTGGCTGAGGGGTCAGAGTAAAACCTTGAAGGGATGCATTTGCCATAAATGGCTTATGCCTTTCTGCAGAGCTTGGATTCATGAGTGCTGCAGATCAGCACTTTGCTGCCAGGGACTCTACAGAGCCTGAGGATAACCTTACCATTTGTTGTTACAACACCTTGTGCCTCAGTCCTCGAGTAGCCACTGACATACACTGTGGCAAGCTCTGCTTTCATAATTTCAAGCCCAAAAGGGAAAGGCAAGGTCCTGGGAAGAGACTGCATCCCCTTCATGACAACCTGAGAGTCTGCTTGCTGAATCATCTGCCCAGGGCTTACACAGTTCAGGACTGGCAGCAGAGAAACTTTTTGTCACAGACATCATGTCACATCACTCACTCCTCCAGGAACCACCACCAGGAAGTTGCACAGCATGAGTCCACGTGCCCTACCCCACCTGTCTAAAGGGCAGGTGGGACTAAGCCCCATGAGAGACATGGACTTGCATGGGTAGTGAGGACAGCAAACATCTCACACAGACTGCACATGCAACAAGGAAAGCACACCAGGAAGGAGCATGCCACAGACAAACACCCTGAACACGCTACCAGGCGCTCTGCCAGTTTGACAATCCAGTTGGAAATGCAAAGTCTCCAGGTGTGATCCTCCCAGTAGCTCCACACATACACGCAGGGTTTTTCGTGCGTCATGGGCAGGCAGCTGTATGACCTAAGGGCAGCAGGCACAGGAGGTTATGGCTACTGCTACACAAAGCATATGCTCTATCCTAACACATGCGCTTGCACACGCAGCAGAGCAGAGGCAGAACTCTGTCTCCTTCACAGGGAGTTAATTGGCTGTTTTGGGCTCTGCACCATGGTCACATCTGCAAGCTGCTGGCCCTGCCCTTTGCCATCCCCAACTAGCACACAAGGTTTCTAGTAGAGACAGCAGCACATGCTCAGATGAATGAGGCTGAGGGGAGCATGGGATGCTGCCAAGATTTCTCACTGCTATGGGACTAAGTAGTAGCAGGCACAGGCCTCACAATGCAAAGACCAAGACATTGCCAGGCCTGTGGGACAAACTAAGCAGTATTCCCAGAGCAAACATATCATCAGAAGAGCTTGTGTATGTGTCTTGCCTGCTCAACATAGGACAGCATATGCCAAGAGTACTCCTCTCCTTCTTCCTCACTGGGAACAAGCCCTTAGGATGCTGCTTGTAAAGCAGAAAAGGGATGGCTGCTATTGACAGGTCTCAGTTTCCTTGGGACCCTGTCCTTGGCCATCTGCACACATCAAGCAGACACCATAGAGCTCATAGAGCTAGTGGGAAATCCCAGCCAGCTAGGTCATGGCAAGCTGCAGGGTTGCAAAGAAGAGAAACCTATGATGCATTGCTGAGCAGACCTCTAATAACATCTGGAACAACCAACCTGGGAAGCTGTGACAGCTCCAGGAAAGGTGGGATAGAAAGACATAGAAGACTTACTTATCATACTCCATGGGCACTGGTCTCTGGCTCTTCGTCACTGATTTGTTCAGCGCTGCTAAAGCTGGAGTCAGGATTTCAGCATGCAGCTCACCACTTGAACCAGCATCCAGTAAGGGCTGCCTTTCTTCTTTCACTTCTCCCTTTTCCACTTTTTGCCATCCCTTGGTCACAACCTCTTCAGATTTGCCATAGTTTCCTTGAAGGTAAGCATTAAATGATAAACAGGTATGTGGGATCACTCAGGTTTTTTTAGAAAAGAAGATTTCTAGCTGGCAAAACCAGAGTGCAGTCTTCCTGCCAAGAGAAGCACAGAGGTATTTACTGCTTTGGGAACTAGCAGTTCAGTAGTGTCCAACCACTGGCACATCACATGGACAACCAGGAGGTCCAAGAGGGAGCTGGGCAATTGCAAGGAGGTCCTCATGTGTGCCTTCTCCAGTTCTGCCAGCTCCACCAAGTGCCTGCTGACTACCATCTGCATCCCTACACTGGGGCCAGCATCAGCTCCTCAAGTAGTATATCAGCATCAAGCATCTCCACCTGTCCAGCTTAGCAGGTGGGGGCTTTGACCAACCATTGTTTCCCCGTCACTTGTTGTCACATCCCCTCAGTGCCACATGGCAAACCCCAGCATCCCAGCTTTCCCTCCTTTGTTTCCCTTTCTTGCTACCAAACCCTTCTACTTCTTTGTACCCCCACTTACTAGAAGAGTTTCCCCAAACCTTCCCAAAACAGGTAATTCATACAAATGGTGCAAATCTCCAATCCCATAGAAGAGATCCAGGCTTTCCAGGTAAGTAGAGCACTGTGCACAATCCCTGGACTCATTCCCCATCCTTCCCAAGTTCCTGAGCTGACTCGATAGGGCAGTGTCAAGAACTGACTTGGCTGTCACAGGGAGATTCACACTGTTCCCATGGTTTCTGGACGCAGGGCCCTGGGGAATACCCACCTATAGAGACTTCAAAGCTGACAGATTTCGAGCTGAGAGAGGAGTCCATCATAGTGGCTTCAAAGAAGGTAGCGAAGAGGAGGAATTCATCCTTTCTCCCCAACACATTCTGAGCAAGGAGACAGAAAGCAGCCTGAGAGCCTTGTGTGCCAAAACACCACTTAACCACCAGGGCATGACTGATGCCTGCCAGCCCTTCCACAGGACCTCAGCAGGGTGCTGCTGAAATCACCACTGGGCTGCCAGAGGCAGGACAAGATTTCTTGGAAGTCCTGAGGTGTTGGTGCAGAGCCATGGCTTTGGCCAATGTTGGTGTGAAGCCACTGAGCAGGTTGTAGGCTAAGGGATGGCTATTGTACCAACACAGCTGCCTCCTGCCTTGCATCTTTCCCTTCACAACTGTGCATGCCAAAGACTGGCATGGATCAGCCATGTCAGCACTGCAGAACTCACCTCGGGGAGTGGATGAAGCTCTTCTACCTCCACAGTGACCTCCCTGGGCTGCTCGGCCTCCTGAGAGCTCCCAGCCTCCCCCTCTCCCTGCAGCTGGCTCAGTTCTTTAGGTTTTTCCTTGGATTTTTTACTTTTCTTCTTCAACTTCAGTTTGCTCAGGGCACCTCTTGTCCTGTCCCCAAGCTTCCTCTCTGCCGCGCTGGGGCTGCTGAAGATCTCCACCGTGACGGCCATGAGGACGCGCCCACGGTAGAAGATGCCCTCACCCATGCCTTCATTGAGGTCTTTGTGGACGTCCCGCAGAGCTGAGTTCTGGGGGGAGCCATACAGGTTCACCCAGGCTGGGCCAAATGTGGGGTTAAAGCCTGCAGAGACAGGGACAGGGTCTCATTTTGCTCCAGAGTGCTGCTGCAGAGACCTCCCCCAGGAGGACAGCCCAGGACACCAGAATGTCAGTGTGCTTCAGCCACTCCTGCTCCCACCCCCAGGACACCACCATGGCGAGCAGAAAGTGCATGGCATGGGGCTGCCCAGGACGTCCTGCCCCAGGGCAGCCGTGCCAAGCCTCACCATTCCTGTCAGGGTCCGAGATCTCCTGCAGGTCAATGTAGTGTGTAGCAATGGCCACATCACCGACATTGGCATCATCCAGCACCTGGACTTTTATCTTCCTGGACAGAGGCGGGAACATCTCAATGAAACTGATCTGCTCGTTCCACTCGGGCTCAGTCGTGTTGGTCTCCACCGACGTTTCCCCCTGGGAAGGAGAAGGTGTGAAAGACACGTAGTCCCAACTAGTGCCCAGAGAAAGGGATGCCTCAGAGCTTCTCTGGGAATGGCATGTACTCCTGTACCACCTGCAGACAGTGCTGGGCAGGCTCTGGGGGTGGCAGTGTCCCTGCTCCTTTCCCCCCATCCTGCAAGTCCTCTCTGTTTCATTAATGGGGGGCTGTCCCAAGGGCCTGGCATGACCTGCACAGTCAAGGGAATGCAAGCGGGCAGCAGACCCAGAGGTGTCTAAGGGTTGCCTGGAGCACTCCAGGCCCTCAAGACTGCCCAGGGATTGATTCTCATATTAATGGATATTACAGGACCAGAAACCCTGACCTTGTGTGCAAAAACTGGGCCATTATCTCAGTAAACTCTCTCAAGGGTCTCAGGCTGAGCCCAGCTTGACACAGAAAAAGGACTTCTGTCCTGCTCCAGGATTTATTTGACCCTGTCCCTATGTTTAAGGATATGAATATCTGCCTGCAAAGCCAGTAGCTCAGCCAGTAGCTGTGCCCAGGGCTGGGGCTGTCCCATGAGCAGCTCTCTGTAGAGACAAAAGTCAAGAACAGCCTTCTCATCCAGACATCGCACAACCATGGCCGCACAGCTCAGGCCACTGCTAAAGACAGCAAGAACTGGGCTCTCTCAGCCTGGTTTCAGTGGGATTGTTGTGCCCCATGGTGGCTCCTGGCACCATGAGCCCATCATATGCTGCCACACAGTCAAGGGAGATTCAGCCTGTCCCAACAGAGTTTCCCCACAGACTCACCTGCTGCCCACAGAACGAGACCTGCACGTATGGGTCAATAAAGACTTTTCTCTCCCCTATGATCTTGGAGATACCACCCATGATGCCTGCGCTCATGCTGGGCAGGCCCTCAGCACGATACAGTTTGATGCACACCCTGCCCCAGGGTCTCTCTGCAGGGACTCTCTTAGGCAGCAGCAGGTTCCTGAAAGACAAATTCATGTTCTGCCTCTCTCCTAGAGTCCACGGAACACAATGCTGGGAAATTCACTGACTGGCAGGAAGATTGGATCCTGCCTCACCACAGGTCTTTTTCACTGGGTCTTTGCCCATCAGAAGAAGGGAAAACAGGGCAAAAAAGGTACTGTGAAGAGAGATATGACAGTGTTCCCCAGGGCCATGCAAGATCCCACTGCACCTACCTTTCAATGTCCTCATCCTGGTTCCTGGAATAGGTGGGAAGGAAGCCCACAGTATCCCCGCGTGCAGAGACAGAGATGTTGCACTTCACAAAGCCTTTCACGCCTGCCTGGGTGTCCGTGGGGTCACTGATAACTGCCCACTTCTGGAAAAATCTGTGATCTGAGAGGGAAGAGGAAGAGTTCCCCAGGGAAAGGCCAGGTTACCATTTCACATCCAACTCTGTCCACATAAAGACTGCCCTGATCCTGCCTCTGAAGGTGCAGGAGGTGTCACCTGCCTTCAGACAGCTGGCAGGAGAAGCAAGCTCAGGTCCTCATGCAAACTAAGTGCTTTAAAGCCAGAGCCCTGACCAGTCCCATCAGAGCATGAAGGAAACACCAGTTTCAGACAGAGCCAGGCACAGGTATGCGGTGCAGTCCCTCATACCTGGCTGGCTGTACACTGTCTCAACATCCATCTTGAACGTTCCTATGCAAGTTCCCAGAAATGGTATCTTCTTTGAGTGAAAAACCTGCAGACAGCACAAGTCCTCCTGAGCACTATGAGGTGTGACATGGCACATCCAGATATCTCTGAGGAATACAGGGCTGCCAAGAGGTGCTAGTTCCAAAGCACAGCTGAGGCAGTGGTTGCAAGCTCCTCATGCAGATTGACACATTTATGTCAGCCCTGGGACAAACCCATTCCTACCCAACTACTCCCACAAAGCCCACCAGCCCATAGTCCTCTGTCAAACCTAGACCAAGGCAGTCACGTGCAACCAATTCAGTTTCTGCAGTCCCAGGTAAGCCACACCCCTACAATGGACCTAGGACAGATCTGTTTTCCCACAGGGAGTCCTGTGTCCATATCTTGCTGGGTTAGGGCAGAGCCATGGCCCCACCAGGCTAGTGTCTCTCCCAAAACCTAAGTCTTGCTCAGTGCTTGCTGAACTCACACCGGCGGAAGAGACGTGCAGCCTTTCACAGGGAAAGTGCTGGAGACAACTTGGCAAAGGACGTGCTGGCTGGGTTTAGCTATCTTCAGAACATCCCCATGTCTTGGGGAAGCCCTTGTGCTTTGGGTTAAAGGATTTTCAACCTCTCTGCCTGCCTGGGCTTTTCTACAGCACAAATAATTTCTGAGCTCCCCTCACACCAGCCACTTACCTTCAGGACCTGCAGGATGAGGCTCCAGGGTAAGGGGCAGTAGGGAATCACTGCCAAAACAGCAGGGCAACAAGGCAGCAGGCAAGAAAGTGCCCCAGAGGCCCCACTTCAGTCACAGGGTGAAGGAAAAACCCTGACCTGGAGGAGGTGGGAAGGCAGCACTGCCCAGTGCTGGCTCAAAGCAGGGCTAGGTCTCTGCCCGAGTGCAGCCAAAGGCCCTGTGGCTCTTTGTGGGCAGGTGCTTCTGGCTGGAACACCTCAATGGTATTGGGACCCTTGCTTTGCCAATCACTCCCAGTGTCTACGCACAGAAGCATCGGGCTGTACCACAAACTGGTGGAAGATGAAGAGGAAGACATACATACCGAGATCTCTATGAGTCTGTGGAATAAAATGTCCCTTGGCTCATAGAAGTCAAACAAAAAAAACTGAAAGAGAAGAGCAAGACAGCTGAGCCCCAGGCTCCCAGGCATCCCTTGCAAGGCCGGTCCCAGGCACTTGGGACACCGGTGGGGCAAGGACAGAGCCTCTGTCCATGTCACATACTTCATTGTAGAAGGGGCAGTTTGTTGACTTCTGCGTCGCCGTGTGCCTCTTTTCCTCTCCAACCTTGACTACAACAAAGGGGTTGATGTTCACCCCCACCAGCTTCTGTGCTTCAATTACATTAATCCCAACCTGAGAAAATGTGGGAGAAAATCAGCACTCTCCTTGTTTGAATCAGCACTCTCCTTGTTTATATCTCCATCCTGAGATTGTTTCAACAATACCAGTATGCACATGTACAGGGCACTCTCAGTGCAGAGGTGGATGCCTAGGGCAGGCAAAAGCATGGCTGCTGAAATCTGCTACAGCCAGAACAGACCGAAGTCGTATTTGAGATACTTGTTTCTTTCAGACAAGCAAGGAAATAAAGTGTTAGAGCCCCAGTACTTTTGACAAGAGCAGACCTTTCCAGCAGCACTTGTACCCTCAGTTCCTGATCCCAAGGGGTTGCAAACCCACTGCTCCCACGTGGCGGGGTCCACATCTTGGAGAAGATGCTCTTTGTAGCTTCTGTTAATACTCCTCTCTTTGAATCCTACTGAGATGGACACCATTGGAAAGACTGGAATGTGGCTGTCTCATTTGCTGCAATTGCTTATGAGTCTAAAATATGCAAGAAATGTTCTCACATTTGCTCTCAGTACAAGTAACTAGGCCATTGTTAAGGTACAGAATAATCACTTCAAGAAAATGATGATAGGAAATTCAACCCTCACAAAAGCTTCATGCTTGGTTGATAGGACCAAATTTGAGTCCACGTTTACTTAGAACCAGGGAAGGATTTAAATCCATAGCCAAGCTGGGAGACCTGCCCTGAAATCAATTTAATCTGATGTCAGATAATCATCCAGAGCCACAGCCTTCTACCAGCTCCCAGCATGTCCAAGCAAGCCCCCACATAGCCCTCCAGCCCTGGTCATGTCCCACAGCTGTCCCTAAGGAAGACAGAGGGGCCCTGGGAAAGCTGGCAGGCACCAGCCCTGCCTGGGTACTCTCTGAAGCTCTGCTCAGGCAGTGTTTTGCAATTGCACGTGTAGCTGATTCCCTTCTCCTGGTATCCATAGCTAACTACATGGGCTCACTGATACTGGGGCCAGCACTCATGGATGCAGTCCATTTAGGGAACCTTACATCTTACCCAGGGAAGCCACACAAAGCATGATGGTCTTCATGTTAGAGGCCTTGATGGAGGATGTGGCAATTGGAGAAGCCCCGGCCCGCAGCAAGGCAGTAAGGGACTGGCTGCAGGGCCAGAGGCAGCTATGGGGACATGCACCCAATGCTGCAGTACCTGGAAGCTCTGCGGGGTTGGGGTGGCAAAGAGGTCCCGTGCAGAGCAGAGTCTGGAGCGGCTGCACAGAAAAAAAAGCCCAGGTGAGCAGGTGTCTTTGTCAACATGGACCTGAATAAGTCCCCACCAAGGGAAACAACAGAAAACCTGGCAAATAATGGCCCATTGCCCTGGGAATGAGCAAATCCCCAACACACCCAGTCGAGGGCCATTAGAGATGGAAGCGTTCTGACATTTTGCCAAAGCACACTGCCATGAGCTGCAGGAATTCTCCAGGATCAGGACCCTACTTTCTACCCCAGGACCCAAGCAAGGGCAAGAGAGAAGAGCATGCCACGGATACCTCTTCACAGGGCTGAAGATGATGCCTGAGGCCTCAATCTCAGATGTATCATAGAAATCTTCCTCCTCTTCCTCTTCTTCATCAGTCTCCAGACCTTTTGCCAGCTTCCTACCTAGTGCAGCAGCCTTCTTGTCCAGTTCCTTCGCTCCCAGCACCTCAGCAGTCCTGCAAACCCCACGCCCCCATGCCAGGAGCCATACATCAGCCCTGAGGAGCGGGCTGTGCACTGCCCTCCGCCCAGGAGGGCGAGCCAAGACACTCAAGTAGGGCTACTTACTCCAGCTGCTCAAATCCAGGATTGCAGATGATTAACTCCGAACTGTAAAAACCAAAGATGTTTTGCTGCAAAGACCAGTGTGCTGCGGCTGCTCCCTGGCGCATTTAAGTAACAGTGGCCCAGCCATGCTCCTGCTTATTTCTTGGAAGGGACACCAGCGTTTTTCTCCTAAGTTTATCCACTGTCCACCCCACGTGCCTGCTGTTTTCCCTCTAGTGTTCCACAAGTGACACTCTGCAGGCCTTGCTGCTGCCTGTCATCCTGTCTACCCAGAAACCCACAGCTCCCCTGGCTTTGGGCACCACCAGCCTGCAGGGTGCATGGAGATGCTGGAGGCCAAAGCCCTGCTCTCTGCAACTTTGCCACCACAAGCCAGGAAGGCTGCAGAAATGCTCTCAAGGCTCTCCCAGGGAGTCCCAGGACTCCCAGCACCCACAGTGGATCATTGCAGTCAAAGGCTCGTTGTGATGACAAGGTATTTTTATCCAAGAGCCCTGCTCCCTTATTGCTGCTGTAGAGTTGAGATGCATCAACTTGGCCAGAGGTGGACAGTAAATGAGGCTGGATTGCATCCCAAAGGCTGCCACTGACAAAGGCAGCTGTACAAATTGCCTGGAAATTTGCTCTTCCTAGGATTTCCATACCCGTCTTTTGTAAGATAGACAAAATCCTCTTCAACCCAGCTCCCCGCTGAGCCATTTGGAGGCTGGTAGCGCAAATCCAACTCAATGTAGATCTACAAGCAGAAAGTGAAATGGCCTGAGAGCTTGGCAGCCACAAAACAACAGCAGAAATGTCACAAAAAAGAGAAAGGGGGGGCATGGAAGAAAAAAAGAAGTGAGAAGCTGGTGGAAAGAAGCAGAAGAAAGGTGGTCACATCCCCACAAGAAGCCTATTTATACCAGACTCCCCCTGTCTGCCTCCATCAACAAGCTAGACAACACAAAACTCCCTCCTCTGCAGCTTCCCAAAATCAAGGATTCATCCAATAAAAGCTGGCTCAAGTTTACAAATCTACCATAAAGAGGTCCCAAGAGTCACCTCAAGGCATTTTTGACAAGGGAGTTGGGGACAGCCCTGCAGACTGACATGCAGGATTTGGAGCAGTCTCTCTAAGGGAGGCACAAGACAGCTGGCAGAGCATCCCTAGGCAGGACAGCTTGGATTAAAATGCTGGAGAAGCCATCAGCACACCGAGAGCCTGCATCACAAGAGATATGGAAGGACAGCCAGAGAAGTACAGAGCACTCTGGGTATCGGCACAGCCAGCACAGGTCTGAACACCCTCGGTCTGCAGGTGGCCAGCCTGATCTCAAACCAACACAAACACAAAGAGGCCAAAATCACTAGCATGGAGGAGATCACTCCTTAGTAGGCTGAAGGGGATATACAAGCTGGATTCAGAGCTCAATCCCTAGAAAACACATTTCTGGGAAAAGTAATGCAGCCCAAGAAAGCAGCAGTACAGTGATAAGGAAAGGCAGCAGCAAAGGCTGGAGGGTGAAGAAGCCTGAGATGAAGCTGGATAGAAAGCTGAGGCTCTAAAAACACTCCTTCGAACCACCAGGAAGAAAAGGGTTAAATACAAATAACTCAAGTCCCAGAGAAGAACAGGACTTGGACTAGCAGGAAGTCTAATGGTTTATTCCCACTTTGCTAAAGGAGCAGCCTCTCTTTTGGGGTCATATCTCTACCAAACTGAGCTGAGAGGGTCCCAGGCTGCTCTTGGATGGGCAGTCTTGCCTGCCCTATTTCTTCCCCTGCAGCTGTTGTGCAGCCAGGGTTGCACAATCCAAAACTAACCTGGCAAACTGAATGTGGTTAGGTTTTGGTTGGAGCAGCTCATCAGCACAAGTGTGGCTGTTAGCACAAGGAAAGAGGCACCCAGGGGCAAAGGGCTGGCCCACAGGGTAGCTCTGATCTTACACAGTGGGGTCCCTTCAAACCATTACCAGCACCAAGGAGTCTAATCCCTTTCTCTCTAATGGCATGAACGTTTATCCAGTGAGCTGCATGGGCTAAAAATCGTCCTGGAAATGCTCAATTTCTACCTGGACCTGCTCTGTGATCCAGGAGTCCAGCAACACAAGAAACCTGTGCCTGTGCCACTCAGGGTGGTGGTCTGGTGACCACAGAGCTGCATTCCATGTGCCACCATGTGGTTTAGTCATACTGCCTGTGTGAAGAGCAAGCAGAGCTGCAGCACCTTGCAGGACTGCTGTCTCTGCCTCTGCTCTTCCTGCCCTGCCAGCTGCCCTGGCACACAGCTCTGGCAGTCCAGAACCCACTGAGCTGTGCCTGCACACCCAGCTGGCAGGAAACAGCTCATTTTAGGGTAGTGTTCATCTTCTACAAGCACAAAGGACCCACTGAGCCCCAATGCCAGGGCAGGAGGAGAGCAGGACCTGCAGAGCAGAGCAGGGTCAGGTGTCAGAGCCACTCATGCTGTCCCAGGCACTCATTAAGCCATCCAGTTAGTGCTAGTGTTTAACCCAAAAGCTTGCTGGGGGTCCCAAGGCACTCTGCCACCTTCCACCTCACTCCATCACTGCAGCAGCCTGTACACGTGCACTGCATGGTGCATGAAGCAGATGAGATGCCACTTCCTACATCCATTGCCCAGACTTGGGAAGGTTTTACAAAGCCTCCCTCTGCTCATTCAGGCCCTTGGCAGGTCTCCAGGACCCCCAGCCCACTCCATGCACTTGTAGATGCTCCTGGAAACCTCCTGGTGGATGTGAAGTGTCTGCATCCTTGTGCAGAGATGGCACAAATGCCACAGTGCTTCCCAGCTCAGACAGCACTTTGGATTCCCCCTCAGCCCACCTGGGGAGTACCACATGAGGTTTCCCACAAATTACTGATTGCTAGCCAGGCTGTCCATGGAGGACTCACACCAGTGACTCTGTTGTTCCTGTCCACAAGGGACTCCCGCAGGATTAGCCTCCCGGATGTCATCAGGTGCTGAAGGCTGAGGACAAGGGTACCAAGCAGCCTGGAACAAAAAGAGAGACTGCAACAACACTGCACATACCATCAGCACCTACATCCTGGGGAGTATTGGGATCTCCACTCTCCTGCTCACAGCCCCTCCGAGCTGCCCCGAAGTGCTTTCCATAGGGAGTCTGGCAGCTGAATACCTGAGACTGACCCTGCAGCAGGTCCTGCCTCCACCCCAGTCATGCCCAGGTAGCTGCTTGCAACTGAGCTGCCATTGATGGTTAAAGGCTTGATCAGATCCAGACTCATGAAGGGCAAAGGAGATTTCCCCTTCAGCAGAGTTGAGTTTCACAGGAGCCAGTCTGTGTCTGGGCACCCAGCAGAGCTAGGGTGACTCTTCCCACATAAAACTGGGAAACAGAGGCTTTACACAAGGAAATACAGAAATAGGACGTAAAGCTATGACCACAGGAATGTCTGCAGCAAGTCAGGCCAAAATTTACCTACTCCAAAGGGGCTTCTCTGTGGAGAAGGGTCATCTGTCTCCCTGCAAGTGGCAGTAAGGCATGCAGGATGGCATTCGCCACTCCTAACCCCGGCTTGTGCGACACTGTCTGCACCCATGTGTACATGGGCCTCCATCTCCTTGTGGCATCTTTGCTGGCAGCCAGGCTAAGCCCTGTATGAAGCAGAGCTTCCCAATGCCAGCTGGGAACTGCCACTGGAAGAGCTGACTGCCCACCTAGGACTCAGACAAGAGGAGTTGCTCCTCACACATCTCAATTTCAGCTGTGAGCTGTTGATCTCTTGTATTCCTTCTCACCTCCCTTTTCTCTGAGACACAGAGCCTGTCCAACTTCCTACCCCCAAGAAAGGAGCCTCTCTGCTCATCCCCCTCCTTTCCAGCTTTGCCAGCTTGGCACTGCTGCCACAGAAAGGATGCACACACAGAAGTCCAGAGACCACAAACAGAGCAATGTAACAAATTTTTCTCTTTTGTCCTTTCACACTCTATTTAATTTTGACCATCCCAGTGCACACACCAACTGCTTTTCAGCTGTACTGTCTGTCACCTGCCATTACGCTGCTCCCCAGCAGTGGAGGTGTGTGGATATAGTGTCAGTCCATTCATTTCCCACTGGACTCCTTTGCTCCAGGCTGTCAGCTCCTACTGTTTTGTTACTGTTTGTGTTATCTCTTTGTCCTGTAGCAGTTTCTATTGACATTTCAGAGACAATTCCCCTGATCCAGCTCCCATAAGAAAAGCATCCAGGAAACAGTGACACAACATTCTGCCACACTTTCTGCTCTGTCTTTATCTGTGTCTCGCTTGTGTTGTGCTCATCTGTTTCCTCCATGCTCTCTCTGACATCTTTGAAAAGGTTTGCATTATTAGCTGGTGCATTTTCCTTCAGTTCTTACAATTTGCTTATCAGAGCTGGCACCTTTCCCTGTATCCTCATGTTTCACACATCCTGAAGGACATGCCTCTGCTGCCTTTCTTGCTCCACCACCACTACTCAATCTGTTATCTCTATTCTTGGGTTTCCCTGCAGTGTTTTACAACTGGAATAGCCACTAAGTTCACAGTGTTGTGTCTGTGCCACCTAGAAGCATTTTAAATTCTGTCTGATCTTTTAAATTGAAATTGCTGTCTTATTAAAGGTTAAACCATAACACGATGGGTTCAGGGCTTTTCTACAACAACAGATATGTTGAATTTGGGTGCAGCATGGTCACAGTAACCACAAGGATGTTCAGGGTGAGAGCAGGTCCCCTGTCTGCAGCAATACCTGCCCTTGTAGCTAGTTTTTAGGGCCCTGTTTAGCCTTTGTCCCAGCTGAGCGTGTGATCTGGATCCTTATGTAGTCCCTGTTACTGCTGGCACAACTAAATCATTCCCCTTATTTAACTTAATAGATACAGCACTGCTGCCCCACAAGAACAACCAGCTCCATCCTTCCTCTATAACTGGCATCCTGCTCATCTTCCTTCCCTCAAATTTTCAATAAACATTTTCTATTCCCAGTAGGCAATGTAAAGACCAGTATGTCTCCTCCCCCACCTGTACTGGTCACCCCAGCAATCAAAGGACCCACCTGTTACTGAAAACCTTGCTGCAGTTGTAAACCTTAATGGACAGCATTTCACCCATGATGAGCTTCCCGTAGTGAGGCCAACGAAAGAGCTGCAAACAAATGGAGCAGGAAGAGATGACTACTCATTCTCAGCCACACTTTCCCATGTCTCGGGGCTGGTTGGTTCCCCTATGAGGTGACCACGTCCATGGGCATGACGAAAAGCAGTTGTGGTGGGAAGTTACTTTCCTGCTGACCAGGCAGATCATAGAGCCCCTCCAGCACAGAGCCACAGCTCAGCTGCTAAAGAAGTCAGAACACCACCACCCTGGAAAAAGAAGGATGCTTGTGCCTGCTGGGGTCCCTGAGCTGGCAGGTTGTGGAGTGAGACAGAACGGGGGAACATACAGAGGTACCTGGGGAGAAGAGACCACCCAGGTGAGAGTCACCTTGCTCCTAGAAAAGCTGCACCCTGAGGCTTCACCTCACCACACATCCCAAGGTGGCTGTTCCTCCTGCCCCGCCCAACTTCTCTTCCTTTCCCCAGGCAGGACATTGGCATTGGGACCTGAGCAAGGGACAGGTGGGAACCACCCACTGGCACAGCAGAGGTGGGCTGTCACAGGCTTCAGTGGGGATGGATGGCCCTGGAGAGGGGGACATGCTTCCCAGGCCACCCCCACCCCTGCCCCTGCACACACACACACATCATGGTGTGCATATGCACTCAAACACAGAAGTCCCACTCCTGCCCCACAAGGCATCAACTGCACGGACAATCTGGCCTTCAGAGGACAGGGGGAGCTTTGCCTTCAGCTTTGATGTGCCCAGGCTTCCCGGCAGTGTCACTTAGTCGAATTTCAGCTCCTGCAGCTTGTACGCATAGGTCACGGACACAGCGTGAGGGACCCATCTGCCCCTCTGAGCAGAGCAGAAGAAGGACACAGCAGAGAAATTCCCAGAAAACAGTCTAGTGGAAGATGTCCTTGCCCATGGTGTGGGGGTTGGAACTAGATGATCTTCAAGGTCCCTTCCAACACAAACCAATCTATGATTTTATGACCAAGACAATGACCTGTCCCATCCCTGTCCCATATGTTCCACATGATCCCAGTTCCCTCACCTCCTTGAAGATGGCCTCTGAGCCGCAACAGACCTTCCTCGTCTTCTGGGTGAAGCCTTGAGAAGCAGAGAGGAGGCATAAAGGTGCCGGCAGGGGAAGGCAGCCCCCATGCCCTCGCCCCCCAAAGCCCTGCCCTCCCTGCCACCCGGAGCCCACCTCGGAAGCTGAGATGGACCTGCCGCTCGCCGTGGCCTGGCAGCTGGGAGAGCCGCCGGACACCGACGCTGAGCGCCATGGAGCCAGCGGCGGGCCCTGCTGCCCCTCGCTCGGCCGTGCGCTGCCGGAGTGACTCAGCCCCGACTCACCCGGCCGGTCTGGCCACACACTCCACCCCCCAGTGCGCCATGGGCCGGGCAGGCCCCGCTGAGGGACACAGGGACAAGGGCAAAGCCCTGGCTGTACTGCCTCCCTCAACGCAGGGGCCCCGGGCTGAGCCCCCCAGAACGCGCCTCTGCCGACGGAGGCGGCTCTGGGCCGCGGGGCAGCCCCGGGGAGCGCTGCAGGAAACGGCGGGAGGAGTGAGCCCAGCACACGGCCGCGCTTCAGCTGGGGCCTGGAGGGACACGGGCTGCTCAATTCAGAACTGAGAAACACCGGCTGTCAATACAGAGCCTGGCTCTGCTTTCTGCCACCCCAGCCCTGTGCCTTCCCCAGCACAAAATCACGGGTCCTGCGGCTAAAACCCTCCAAAACAAACAGAGGGAGGGTGGGAAAGGACAGCTCCCCACAGCCCGGAGATTGTGAGGGTTGGGCTCTCCTGACACGAGGAAACAGCACATGCTCAGCAGCCCCTTGAGCAGGGGCCTGAGGGGCTACTCCGTGGAGGTGGGATGCCAGAGCACTTTGGGACAGTGGCTGCAGCCCAGCTGCCAGATCTCTGCAGGGCAGAGACAAGCATCAAAATCCACAGGCAATGGGGCAGGAGCTTCAGCTGCTCCACGGGGTGCTGGCAACCTCACAAGGAGGGGGAGGAGGGAAACCTGGGGCACATGGTGCCAGAAGCCGACTGTGCTCCCTGCTGCAGCCCCCGGGCCTAATCCAGTTCATCCCATCTACACAAGAGCTGAGAGAGATGCCAGAGCTCTTCCATAACACAAATTCAGGCCGGATTAAAGCAGTCGAACAATCACGAGCTGAGCAGATTTTGGAGAGCATTTCTTTCTCCTGGAGGTCTGGTTCTCCCTCTCAGCACCCAGCACCAAACACCTGTGACAGGAAAGATGTGTGCTAATGTCTTTACAAACGATTTGATGGGTGAGGGTATGGGCGTTAACGTCTTTGAAATGGGTCTTAATGTCCCTACTGACTTTGGGCAGCAGGTTTGTTGCAGAGCCCAGGGAGTTTGGCTCCTGAAACAGACAAGTGGGTCTGCACAAGCCTGAGTTTCTGAACTTTGGGGTAAAATGACAGGTTCAAGGGGGAGGATGTGGTAGGCGGTTCGGGAAGGCTGCACCTTCCTGGTACCTCAGCCAGTGGGGAAAGGAAGAGGGCACCGTGCCGCCGGGAGTTTGGGATAAAAGGAGGCTGCGCTCTCCGAAACCTTGAGAGAAAAAACCCCACGGGCGTGTGCCCCGGTGGCCTCTCTCCCTTTATTCGAATGAAGTTGCAGGACCCCTCTGTCTCCTTTGTGGACACTGGCTTTTCATAGCGGGATTTTCCGTACACCTGCATCCACACATGCTGTACAGGGTGCCTTGCAGCAGGCCAGGGTGGCTTATTCAGCTCCACAAACACCAAGGAGTGAATCATACATGTGTAATGCCAGTTGCTTCGAAGCAAGCCCTGCGGATATTCCCTTCATTCCCTTCTTGCACAAACACTTCCTGGAGCACCTGGAAAGCAGTGCTGGGGGCGGTGGAAGCATGCTGTGGTGGGAGGATGCAGCTTCACCATTGTCCTAGCTACAGGAGTATTCCACCCACCTCTACACCATTTCTGATGAACCGTGGATGGATCGTTTGCAGGAGCTACCCAGTGCACTCCCGACCCCTCAGGCTACGAGGTGGGTGTTAAATAAGATAAGGAAGGCGAGGCAAACCGTGCGAGGCAGGGCAGTGTTTCTTTTTCTTCACACCAGTGACTCAGCTGTGATAACTCCCTCCGGGGAAGCACCAGCACAGTCCCACCCAGCCTGCGGGGTCGTCTCTGCCAATGGGCCATCAGGACTCGATGGCACCAGCACAACGGGCAGCTGACACGACTTAAACCATCAAGAACTCTCAAAATATCCCATGACTCACAGTGTTACCTCACAGAACTGCAAAACTCCCCGCCCTGAGGGAGGGACTGAGCATTCCCACCTGAACCTGAAAGGAATGAGAGGGATGTGTCTTTACAAACTGTGGGCCTGTTTATAGATAAAGCCACATAGTGAAGGTGAAGAAAGCAATGGGAAGAATCATAAATTCCAGAGGAATTCCACCAATTGACACTGTTGCACACCCTGCTAAATTCTTGGACTTAAGAGAAAAAGAAGAGAGATACAAAGAAAAAAAGGAGTGGGGGATGGGGGGTGTGCACATTAGAAGGGGTCTGTATTAGGCGATTCGGGAAGTCTGTACTTCTCAAGTACCTCAGACAACGGGGAAAGAGAGAGGGAAATGCGGCCGGGAAATTAGGATAAAAAGGAGGCTGCATCCTCCATCATTTTGAGAGACCCTACGGAAAATGCCCCACTGGTCTCTCCATTTATTCATGAATAAAGCTATGGGACTCTTCTGTTTCCTTTTTTGACATAAACCTCTGGTGTTGTGGATTAATTTTCCTAACAAACCTGAGTATATATAATCTTTGGGCCTGGGGACTTCAGGCACCACCACTCGATGGATTTGGAGGAGGACCAGAACTTCGACGGGACTGGTACCATCACCCTGACCAACAGAGTGCCAGGTTGCATTCAGTCTTTGTGGGTTAAAACCAGTTTTCTTTGTATCATTGTATTTATCACAATCTCTTTGATAAATTGTAACTCTGACCTGTAATCTCTCTTAAGATTGTTGAGTGGGGTTCATTTCTCCCACCAGTTTACTTTCAAACCAGCACAACCATGCAGCAACAAAACATAGCAGACTGACAGCATTTGGCACCACTTCTGTGAACCCAAATAAGTGAGCCCATCAGTTTAGAACAGATAGAAAGCTCAGTGTGCTGACCCCACATCCAGTCATGGGTAGAGTGGAGCGAGGAGTGCAACTTAAGCAGTTTAATGAGACATCCAGACCACCGAAGTATGCTGCTGCTGAGTGCATCCAGTACTTGCTCAAAGCTGCTCAAAACACAGCACCTCCCTATGGAGTTTGTGTGGCTTCCTCAAACACCTGGAGCAGTCTCATCACTGCATCCACCTGAATACAGTGCCTCATTTTTAGCAAAACAGTCCCCTGTGTGTTTTAGACTTAAAGGAGAGCCATTAACCCAACCAGTTATCCAGGCAAAAAAAGGCATTATCTCCCACTACCTGTTGGGTAGTGTGGCATAGCCTGGCATGAAATGTCACCGTTATTTATTGCCACACGTCCAGGAAGCAAGAGGAACCCTCCCCACTGAGCTCCCACATGGAACAGCTTTGGATTTTTTCAAAGCCCTGAGGCTGAAATACCTTTGGGGCTCACAAGTACAAAGGTGCTTGTTTAATCTTGGCAAGGGTAAAAAGACTTCTGGGGCGTTGCCTGTGCTCACCGTGAAGGTAAATCAAGCCAGTGATTGAGGGACACAGAGAACATGCTCAACACATTGTCCTGAGGAAAATAACCCGACCTCTCCTCTACCTCACAGCCATGCGATCCGTCTGCATTCCAGCTGCACCCAGGGCAGCACGTGGCAGGAAACAGACCTGCCAGCCTTCCACCCAAGTGCCCAGCAACTGTCTGCACTTCCTCTAAAACCTGCTGTCCTGGGGAGAGTAAAAGACAGAAAACAGGCAAAATTCTGCCATCCCAGCTCAGTAGCTTCCAAATTTAGCGTCCTGTGGCTTTTCACCTGGGCCCACACCCATGCAGCTCTTGTCCCTAAAGTGACAACTACAGGACTTGTGTCCCTTTTCTTGCTCACATTTTAGCCACTTACCTGCGGGTAAACAGCATCTCCTTCAAATTCAGGTCTGCTCCCACAGGGGGAAGAACTTCCTCAGACCTGCCTCTATGACTTCTTGGCCTCTTCCTCTCCACTCAGACCTGCCTCTACCACTTCTTGGCCTCTTCCTCCCCAAAACAGGAAAGGTCTCTTCTCCCATCAATGAGTCCTGCACCTGGAGATACTTCAGCCTGCTCCACAGTGACTCCACTCCTTACAGGGCAGACACAGAGGATTCACCCTGTTTTGCATGGGAGCTGGCAGAGGTTTAAAAAGGAGAGGCAAAATGGGCTTCAAAATACACACACACACAAAAATCAGCCTTAGGTTTCTTGTACGCATAATACAGAGGAGAGCTCTGTCTACAGGCTGTAAGCAGCTGAAAACACAAGTGAAGGATGTTCTCAACCACAAGAGCAGTTTCTCAGAGACAACCTGGCAGTTTTCCTGCCTCTCTTCCACACCTGTAACACACTGTGGTTTAGATAGCCACTCAAGAGGTTGCTTGGTTTCCTTCAGACTAAGTCTCGAAGTGTAAGACTTAGAAAGTGCAAGAAGTGCAAGAAAATGGGGTGCTGCAGGCTAGGTGTCAGGAAAGACAGTCCAGCCTGCTCTAGAGGAAGCTGGCTGCTGTTTATGTAACCTGAGAGAACATACCATGGTCAAAATAGGTTTGAATAAAAAACTAGAACATTCATCTTGGCTCAGCAGTGGTCCTGACCCACAGCCCTTCAAGCACAAGCTGTGTAATGGTAGTTTGGTGGCAGAGTCCACCCAGAACAATTAGTGTAGCTGAGGATGTGAGTTCAACCCCAAGTTCTGCCTTCATTCAAGCTTGTAAACTTAACCAGTTTCAGGGCCTGGATCACAGATGCAGTCTGCCAATGCATTCTCACCATTTTCTCGTTTATATGGTAGAATAGACAAATTATTTTTGTAACTTCACAGTAAAGGAACATCTCATCTTGCTGCAGGAAAGGGCTGTGGGATTCAGCAGTCTTAGTGATTAAAAGGGAACAAAATTAACATGGATGGACATGATGGACAACTGGCTCTGCTTTTTTTTTGGACACACTGAACCTAGGCTCATTCAGATACTGAAACACCACCATCCACATTGCTGGAAAACAAAGGGAAAAGTCCAAGAAGGAAATAAAGAGTCCAGACGTTATCTAAGTCAAAGTAGAATATTTATTTATGTAACTGAAAGTGATGACACTTGTAGTGCAATGACAAGCCCATCTTTATCTCTACTTGGAAATGAACCATCTCCCTCAAAACATTTGTGCTTTGCTATCATGTTCCTGTTCTACAGTCTCCAGACCATGTAATGCACACTTCAAACTACTGAGGATAAGGAAGCACCTCCTTGGAGTTCCACAGATAAGTTACTTCTTCATTTTGTAACTTGTGTGATATAAAGAATTCACTCAAAGCATCTTCATTTCAGTGTTTCCAGCTGCTGGGTTTTTAAAGTCACATTAATGTGACTCATTAATCTCACCACAATCCCATTAATTAATGATTTATCCTCATTTATCCCCCATAAATAAGCAAAGTGCAGTGTTCTTAAACCTGAACAGTGGCTCCAAGCAGTTAATCACCGAAAGAAATTTTGCTAATAGAAAAATGTGATTAAAAGGAACACAAAGGTATGGTCACTGAAACAAAAAAATATACTGGCACTTTATGAAGGCACAACAGGAACTACCTCAGGCATCCAACCAACAGTCTTTGGTCACATCCAGAACAGAAGGGTCCCCATTTCAAAGGCAGCTTGATAGAAGAAAGACACCTATCGAGGAGCACATGGTAGGTGTCACTACAGCAAACACAGGTGCAACACTTCTCCCACCAGGCTCAGCACTGGAGCAGCTCAGTGCAGAGGCCCACCCTGATAGCAAGTAGCAGATGGGATGTGTCAAGCAATGATGTGTGGTGTGATGTGTCACAACGTGTTGCTGTTGCAAGGTAGAAAACCAACAAGGTCGATTTCTCTGTGACAAAAACTTCCAGCACTTGGGGGTTCCTGTACTTACATTTCTTCTGATAGAAATAGGAAAGATCAAGGCTCAGAACGCAAGCAGGTGAAAGAAGTGGTGTGACTGGTGCAATCTCACGGCACTGAGCACCCACAGTGTGCAAGGGAGAGTGTGGCTGCAGGCAGCTCTCCTTCACCCCAGTGCTACAGGTGGCCAGGGCCAGCCTGAATCTACATTGCCTTGATTTCTGGCAGTTTCAGGGGGGGCCACCCCTGCCATTTATAGTATGACACCAGCTGCTTGGGCACTTCAGCCAGAACCATCTGGGAAAGTGCTTCCCGGGGAGCCTGAAAAGAGAATGGGGAGAATAAATCAGAAATACCACAGAGAACAGATTTGTTAGCCTAGTGAAAAACTCCCTTAGAGAATCCAAAACACCTACCACGCTCATTCTGTTTTAAGAATTCCTTGCTACAGTTTTAGGAGCAGTTCCAGTCAGTCTCAGTGAGCACTGCTGATGAAAACCACTTGTTCTCACCTCAACTTCAGACTTACATAGCCTTAATATGGCCCTAGTCTGAGTGCAAAACTGCCCCAGCCACTAGCAATGTCTCTTATTTTGGGTTTTCATTTGAATCACTCAACCAAATTGACCATGCAAAGTGTATGAACACCAATGCCAACAGTGGAAATCAGGGGGAGCTGGGGAGTGACTGGACTGCTTTCAACAGCAGGGAAGACTGATCTCAACTTCACTCCCGGGCCTCAACATCAGAGACTGACAATATGATCTCAGTTCCTTGCCTAAATGTTCATATCCGAGGACAGAGAACATCCCCTCTAACCCTGCAATAGCCAAGAGATAGTATGCAAAATCCATTGTACAACAAGGGCTCTCAAGAACTGCAAGACAGCAAGACACACACCTTTGAACACAGAAGCCAGCATCTCAACTGTCACTGGGAACAAGCAGCACAGGCATACCCCTGTGCAAGCAGCTTGCTGCCTTGTCAAGACCATGGTCATTTTTAGGATGCATACATCCTAGCACCAGGACTTCACTGAATTTAAAAACAACCTACATTTTTGAACTGTCGAAAAGGCACAAACTGGATGATGTCCCGTGCAGCTGGCTCTCCTGTCACAGATTTCAGAACACCGTTGTCTCCATCAAGGAACTCCATTGCTTTAAAATCAGCTTCACCAACACCAACAATGATGATGGACATGGGCAGCTTAGAGGCATTAACAATTGCTTGCCTAGTTTGGTCTAGATCAGTGATCTCTCCATCTGTGATGATCAGCAAGATAAAATATTGCTGAAAAACATGAGAAAGCATCCAGTTAGGTATTTCAACACCAGAGCTCACATAACTGAAGGCAGATAGAGCATTCCCTTATGCTAAGAAAGAAATCAGATGTTGCTGTGGATGATACAAACCCAGAACATTAAAGAAACTTATGTTCATTCGCATTTTTTCCTATGCCTAATGATCTTCATTGTACACTTCCAATTTTCTCTGTACTAGAAAAAAGATAAAGGACTAAGTTCAATTTATAAAGAACAATTACATCAACTGGCAAAAAGTACTAGAGATGAAAAGTACTACTAAATCAACACAGCTGCATACAAAATTCACTGATGGGTGCTGTTTTATTGACTGACATTCAGAAAGGCAAGAGATATTTAATATCCCTGCAGTATAACTCAAAAAGTCTTGCGGTTTTTGTTATCAATAGCTTAAATTAGAAGCATTAGAAGTATTAGAAATCTCGAAACACAGCAGTGACAAATAACATGAGACATTCTAGAGATAAAACAAAGGGAAGAATTCAGGAGCTTTTCCAGAAAGAAAGGAGTACCTCAAACCAATGCCTTAGCATGGTACAGTGTTTAAAATTTCTATCATTTTCCAGAAACTGAAGTTTAGTACCTGGTTCTGAAATGAGCAACTGCTGTTTTATAGCAACTATTTACAGACTTAAAATGAGGCAAACACAGCAAAAAGAAAACTGAATATCCAATTCCAAAGCATAGTTAACACAATAGTAACTATTGCTGTACCCAATTGCTGACAGATTCTTTATTGAAATAGTTAGCTTTAAATCTGAAAGAAAAAATAGAGATATTTAACACATTATGAGAATTAGGGAGATTTCCCCAGAGTGCTGGGAAGGTTAAAAAATACCCTCAGACATGTAAGAAATGGGTCTCCTTAGTCCAAGTGCCTCATAGTGTGGGAAATGTATTTGATATACACACAAACATAAGTAGCACCAAAAATACTGACACAGGCGATAAAACAAGTACCACAGTATATGTTTCCAACTGGCCTGTCAAAATGAAATCAGCTAAAATCTATCAGGACAATCAAGTCCTTCATCCTTAAGCAAAACGAATGAAGTTTAAAGAAATGAAGTAGATTTTTAACAGCAGCCACGGTCACAGCAGCACACAAACGAGCCCACGACCATAGAGGAGCACAGATGCTCTGCTATCAGCACACTGACTGAACCGTTCTCGGACTCCATGCCATTATGGTGGGACAGATAATCAGGCCCTCGGGTAGTTTCTTAGAGGCTTTTTCTCAACATTCTTGAGAGCAAAATTGTTTGACACAAAACTCTATTCTATGTGCATGTCCTACAGGTGACAGAGCTTGGCAAGAGAGATTAGTGAGGAAACTGCTGCCACAGTCCAACTGGTTTAACAGCCAACACAGCACCCCTGTACAAGGCAACAGTAAGTACAGCACCAGCAAACCAAGAGAGAAATAAATATCACTTGAGCAATGAAACTAATGTGAGCATCCACCCAGTACAGGTTCCCATCAGTATGTACCAAGAGAGCACTGACATGCTCTCTGTAGGCTGACAACAGATGACCAAACTTGGGATTCTAAGGAAGGAAGATAATGTCAATTTACTATTCCATTCTATTCAGTCATAAACATGAAAAACAAACATCAACCCAAAGCAGATCCACAGTAAAGGCCTTGCACTCACTGCAGCAGTTCCTTGTTGCAGTGAGTGTGCTGCAAACCTTGCCACGTGGTTTATAATAGGAGAGAAGTTGGTTGGTCCGTAGAGCCGGATCTGAGGCAGAATCTGGCGGTAGGCGTCCACTATTCCTTGGATCCCTGCAACACAGGGAAGGAAAGCTGCCACAAGAGCCCACAATTCCTCCAGTCATTATTTTATAAGCATTACTAAACAGCATAGCCAAAGGACAACTCACACAGCTATGAACTCCTGAAGGGCAAATAAGCAGCAGCATAACACAAAATACAGGAAGCACAGAGATGAAAACAGTGGACAGCTGCAGAGATCGGATTTGCACATTTCTTCCCCATTCTACATTCTTCACATCAGTCTTTGTGCCTTTATTATCACAAAACTCAGGATTCTAGCTTTTGAGTTGGCTGATGGAGAAGGCTTTAAACTAGGTTTGAAGGGGGAAGTGGATAAGACCAGGCTTGGCAGACGTGAGCCTAGGGCTGGCACGCCAGCGTTGGGGGTGAAATCAAAAGCCCAGCTGAAGTGCATCTATACCCCGCTGACTTTGAAGTGTGTGAGTCTCACTGGAATACACTTGCACACTTATGGAGACAAGCCAGGGACTCCTATGGTAATAAAAGCCAAAAGGGAAACAGCAGAAAATTATCTCAAAGGAATTATGAGTGCTCCTCTAGGAAGGCGACACAGCCAACAGCCCAGCTGAGGTGCTTTACACCAATGCACAGAGCACAGGCAACAAACAGGAGGACCTGGAAGCCACTGTGCTGCTAGAAAGCTACAAGCTTGCACTGTTATTGAAACTTGGTGGGACACCCATGGAAATCTCATGACTTGAGTACAGCTATTGATGGCTACAGGCTGTGAGGAAGGAAAAGGCAAGGAAGGAGAGGTGGAGGGGTTGCCCTCTATGCCAGGAGTTGGATTGAGTATGAAGAACTGTCTCTGAAGAACAGCCATGTGGGTAAAAATCAGTGACCAAGGCAACGAAGGGAACTTCATGGTTTGGGGTCTACTACAGGCTGCCTGATCAAGGGGAGCCTGTTAATAAAGCCTTTCTGCTCCAGCTACAGGAGGCACTGCACTCGCAGGCTCTCGTCCTGCTTGGGAACTTCAACTGTCCTCACATCTGCTGGGAAAGCAGCACAGTGAGCTGTAGGCAGTCCAGGAGACTCCTGGAATGCATGGAGGATAACTTCTTGACCCAGGTATCAACAGCCCTGCCAGACAGGATGCATTACTGGATCTGTTGGTCACCAATGCAAGGCAGCTAACTGGGAACATCACGATCAGAGGCAGCCTGGACTGCAGTGATCATGCATTGGTGGAATTGGCAATTCTGAGGAATATGGGTCAGGTAACAGTGAAGTTAGGCCCCTGAAGGTTAGGAAAGCAGAGTTCCAGCTCTTCAGGGAAATAGTCAGTGGGATCCCCCAGGAAACTGCCCCTGGAGACAAGGGAGAAGAACAAAGCTTGGCAGATTTTTAAGGAAGCCTTCCATAGGATCACAAGAGCTAGCAATCCCAGGAGCAAGAAATCAGGCAAGGAAGGCAAGAGACCAGCATAGCTGAGTAGGGAACTGCTGGTCAAACTAAAGGGAAAGAAGCAAATGCATAGACAGTTGAAGCTAAGGCAGGTCACCCAAGAAGAGTAGAGAGATGAAGTTTGGTTGTGTAGGGATGGCTAAGGTGGAGCTGGAACTGAACTTGGCAAGGTAGGCAAAGAGTAAAAGGAAGGGCTTCTACAGGCCCATTAACCAGGAAAGAAAAGTCAAAGGTGTTGGCCCCTGATCAACAACGCTGGAAAACTGGTAACAACAGATGAGGAGGCTGAGGTACCCAAAAGCTTTTTTACCTCAGTCTCCAATGGCAAACTCTCTTTCCACATCTCTTGAGTGGATGGACAGCAGGATGAGGACTGGAGGAGCAAAGTCCCTCCCACTGTAAGTAAAGATCAGGTGTGTGATCACCTGAGGTACCTGAATGTACCTAAGTCTATGGGACCCGATGAGATGCATCCCAGAGCCCTGAGGGAATTGGCTGATGGAGTTGCCAAGCCACTCTCCATGATACATGAAAACTCATGGCAGTCAGGTGAAGTCCCAGGTGACTGGGAAAGGGGAAACACTCCCCGTCTTTTAAAAGGGTAGAAAGGAGGACCCTGGGAACTACTGGCCCGTCAGCCTCACCCCTGTGCCTGGGAAGATCTGGGGTGATTCAGGACAGTCAGCATGGCTTCATCAAGGGCAAGTCCTCCCTGACCAAGCCAGTGGCCTTGTACGATGGCGTAGCCCAACAGACGAGGGAGGGGACACAGATGTCCTTTATCTGGACTTCTGTAAAGCCTTTGACACAGACCCCCACAACATCCTTCTCTCCAAATCAGAGAGAGATGGATCGGACGAGTGGACTGTTAGACGGATAAGAAAGTGGTTGGACAGTCGCATCCAGAGGGTAGTGCTCAACGGCTCAGAGTCCCAATGGACATCAGTGACAAGTGGGGTCCCTCGGGGGTCCGTACTGGGACCAGTGCTATTTAACACCTTCATTAACACGTGAAGGGAACAAGCGTACCCTCAGCAGGTTTGCAGATGACACACCTGAAGGACAGGGCCATCCAGAGGGACCTGGACAAGCTGGAGAAGCGGCCCATGGCAATCTCATGAGGTTTAACAAGGCCAGATGCTGGTGCTGCACCTGGGTTGGGCATCAGTGCCGGTATCGATCCAGACTGGGGCAGGAACAGGTCGAGAGCAGCCCTGCTGAGAAGGATTTTGGGGGTGCTGGTGGATGAGAGGCTGCACACACCCGGCCGTGTGCGCTGGCACCCAGAAACCAACCGTGTCCTGGGCTGCATCAAAAGAAATGTGGGCAGCAGGTCAAGGGAGGGGATTCTGCCCCTCTGCTCCCCTCAGGTGAGGCCCCACCTGCAGCGCTGCAGCGCTCCAGCTCTGGAGTCCTCAGCGCCGCACAGACACGGACCTGCTGGAGCCAGTCCAGAGGAGGCCACCAAGTTGATCGGAGGGATGGAGCACCTCTTACGAGGAAAGGCTGAGAGAATTGGGTTTGTTCAGCCTGGAAGAGAGGAGGCTTAGGGGTGACCTAATTGCAGCCTTCCAGTTCCTAAAGGGGGCTTACAAGAAAAATGGAGAGGGACTTTTTACAAGAGCATGTAGTGACAGGACAAAGAGGAATCGATTCAAAGTGAGAGTCAGTTTAGATTAGATATTAGGAGGAAATTCTTTGCTGTGAGGGTGGTGAGGCACTGGAACAGGTTGCCCAGAGTAGTTGTGGCTGCCCCTTCCCTGAGCTGTTCAAGGCCAGGCTGGATGGAACTCTGAGCAACCTGGCCTAGTGAAAGGTCTCCCTGCCCATGGCAGGGGGTTGAAAAGTAGATGATCTTTAATGTCCTTTCCAATTCAAACCATTCTATGATTCTATGAAGTTGCGGGAAAGATGATCTAGCAAAGATATTCTAAAGTCTGTGTTTACTTTGTCCTACCTTGTCAATTTACCTTGTTTAATTGGTTATGTTCTAATTAGACAAGGTCAGAAGCTCTTGGGAACACTAACTTTTCTCTTTTTTTGTGCAGAATTAGAAAACAATCCCTGACTGAAGATTCAACCGTTTCTGTAACAGAAATAGCAACATCTAAGGATTTTTTAATGCAAAAAGTTTTTCTCAGGTTAACTAAACACATTTTTTTTAAGCCCTATTTTAAATGGTACATATTCTTCTGTGGATCCATCTAAATTTGCCTATTCCTAGCTTGTATCAATGTAGCTTCATTTACCACTGCTGTTTACATTGTCCACCATCAGGTTTTAGCATGGTACCACTCAAAACTGCTGTAGAAGGACCCTAAAAGACCACAGACCCAGATCCCAGTGAGGCAGGCAATGCTGAACTGAGAAGAAATGCTTGGATTTTAGCACTGAATCTCTAATTCCACTTTTTGTTGGCCTAAGACCAGAGAGAAAAACTAAGTGAAAAATGCTTGTTAAAGAAAAATTCTCTGTGACAGCATGCTGAGAGAGATCTCAGTCCTTAAAGGTCATAGTTAGCATTGGGAGCAGCCCTTAAATACAGCAGGGTGGTGGGGTGACCCTGGCTGGATATGAGGTGCCCACCAAAGCCATTTATCACTCCACTCTTCAGCTGGACAGGGGAGAGAAAATACAAGGCTCATGGGTCAAGATAAGGACAGGGAGATTGCTCAGCATCCACTCTCATCAGCAAACCAGATTTGACATGGGGAAATCAGTTGAATTTGTTGTCAATCAAATCAGAATAGGATGAAGAAAAGTAAAAACTAAATCTTAAAAACATCTTCCCCTCACCTCCCCTCTTCTCAGGCACAACTTCACTCCTGAATTGTCTCTCTCCTCTCCCCTCAGTGGCACAGAGAATGGGGGCTGTGGTCAGTTCACATCATCTCTGCCACTCTCTTCCTCCCTCAGAGGAAAGTCTCTCCTCACTCGTCCCCTGCCCCAGCATGGGGTCACTCCCACAGGAGACAATACTCAATAAACTTCTCCCATGTGAGTCTTTCCCACAAGCTGCAGATCTTCATGAACTGCCCATGTAGGTCCCTCCCACAAGATGCACTCCCTCAGGAACAGACTGCTCCAGGGTGGGGCATCCATGGGCTGGTGGTGGGTATTTGCTCCTCCATGGGCTGCAAGGACACAGCTGTCTCACCATGGTCTTCACCACAGGCTGCAGGGGAATCTCTGCTTGAGTGCCTGAAATACTTCCTCCTCCTTCTTCTTTACCAACCTTGGTGTCTCCAGCATTGCTCCTCTCACATATTCTCCCTCCTTCCCTCTGATTGCTGCCACACAGCGTTTTTTTCCCCCTTCTTAAACCTGTTATCCCACCATCATTGATGGGCTTGGCCTTTGCCAGTGATAAGTCTGCTTGGAGCTGGCTGGCATCGGCTCCATTAGACATGGGGGAAGCCTCTAGCAGCTTGTTAGAGAAGCCACCCCTGTAGCCCCCACTACCAAAACCTTGCCATGCAAATCCAATATAACCTGAAAGCACCCCCACTGAAGAAGATGGCTATGAAAAAAAGCAAGCTTTTAAGACAAACTTTAAGAGAGCAGTCAAACATATCCACATATATCCCATTGCTGGTGAAGTAACCCTGGTCTCTAACAGCCTCAGCAGATGGTGGCTCTGGAATCTTATTAAGCACAGGCACAGGGCTGAGCTGAATCCACTGCCACCTGTAACCCAGCAGAAGTAACCAAGTTGAAGCAACAGAAATTTCAGTACAGACTGACAATCAATTAAATCTAGACTCCTTCACTGGAGCTTATGGAGCTTGCACAGAAATCTGCATCAACACACATCTGCTTTTGTCAGCATCAAGGTGAGAGTAAATCTAAGTTTGCCCCGTGTCTTGGTGCTGCATTTGATTTTCACCAGTTATGAAATAAACATAACACATAACACTTCAAACATCTCCCTCTCTCAGTGACATTATTAATAAAGAGGTATCCTCACCTTGGCAATAAGGGTTGCTGGGGTTGAAGTTCAAAGCAAACTCATGAGATACCTTGGGAAATGGGACATTACAAACAGTTAGGGAATGCAGACACAGACAGAGCAAGGTCCCAGCACTGTGAAGGCCCTACCTGCCAGCTAGGAGGAACCTGAGCTCCAAACCCAAATGCAGGAAACAGCTTGTCCCTGGAAAGAAAGGGCAACAACAAAAAATGAGAAAGAGCAATTCTTTAATAACTCACTCTTCTGTTTTATTCACCAAAAGTAGCTGCAGACCAAGGCAGAATTCCTGCCATAAGGAATTGGTATATCATCTAGCTGCCCATGGCCTGGCACCAGGTATCCAATGGTTTCAGGCTTGGGTTTGACAGTTAGATAATTTCTTTCAGTGCAGCACCCCACAGGACTCTCAGGAGATTTCGAAGTAGAAGGAGAAAAGCCAGACCAACCCCAGCCTGGCTACAGGACAAAGCAGACAAACATGTTCCCATTCCTACTGAATCAAACAGGACACTCATGTTTGCAATGCATCATCTGCAACAAGGGATCAGTGCCCAGCTGAAGCACCAAGGGACTCAGAAGGGACAAGCCAAGCAAATATGCCAGATTATGAAGGGCTGCCATTACCCTCCCTAGCACTGACAGAAGCAAGAGGAAACAGTAACAGCTCCTAGAGGGATCTCCCAAGGAAAGGCAGCCCCTCAGTCATTAAAACAGTGCGGGGCTAGAACAAGCTGTGACACATTTTTGACATGGTGACTAGATCAGTCAAGATCATTACATACGTGTCATAATCCTGGACTACACTTCCCACACTCCAGATGGCAATCAGGTACTCATTTATTCCATCTGGGCTGATGTAGTGAAGAGAATCTGGTGACTTGGGATCTCCATTGGAGGCAGTGAAGTCTACAGCCACCTGATCAGGCAACATGATGGCAGCAAGTCACTGATACGTCAGCACAAGCAAATGAGAAAAACTAACTCTATCCAGAAACAGAGGGTTAGCTCAGGCCCACACAGTTCCTTTCCTCCCAGGCACACTGCAGCCCTACACAGGGACAGGCACACAAGCCTGCACCCCTTTTCCCACCTGGGTACAGGTATTTCCAAGTCGTAGCAATCCTTTCCACTGACAGACTGAACCAACTTCTCAAAAGAAGTTTGAGAAGCCCTAGCTCCATTAAAGTGCTACTTGATCGCAAAAAGTAAAAATACAGTATTGTTTAGGTTTTGCAGACTTCAACACTGCAAATTCACACTGCATTTGCAGTCACTCATGCTGCCAATAAAAGTACTAAACACAACCTCACTGCTTTTGTCCTGTCATCTACCAATACAAGCAGTGGGGAGCAACTCACCGTAAAGTTAATCTGGCAGCCTCCCATCACATAGTCCAGAAATGAATATTCTGTCTCAATCTAGAGGAACAGACAGACAGTGTTACACCTACTCATTTCACTATGATCAGAAAATAAAAAAGAAAGAAAAACTGACAAAAATCTTCCTACCTTGCAGGATTTTATCCTAATAATGCCAGAGTTTTTGTAGTTCTTTTTCTTTTGTTTTTTCTCAGGATGAATGCATTCATATTCCACCTACAGAACAGAAAGCAAGTACAGAAGAAGCAAGTTCCAAAATATCTGCCTTTACAGTAGAGAAAATTATTGAAACAAACAGTGTCACACATCCCACAATATCAGAGTTACCAAAATACCCAGCAGAATTAAGAAATTTAATTTTAAAAGGTCTGCAACTACTTTGGCTGCTATCTGACAAGCTAAACGGGGTGCTTTTGCCACCCGCACTGGGCAGAGGAGGCAAAAATCTCGGGGTGGGGAGGCCAAAAAAGCCTAGGCCATAGGTTCCCAGTGGCAGTATTTCCCTGTTTGGATTCACTCGCATTGGTTCTGAATTCACAAGGGCTGGAAAAAAGGCAAGAACATTCCATCCACTTTTGGATTATGACCCATCAATCTGGCTGGCAACTGGAGTAGTCCTGGGCTACGTCCTGTGTGCGAATACATCTGCCTCAATTCAGGTGGGACATCTCCAGGAGAATGAGATGTCAGGTTTTCACTGCAGACAACAAACCAAAACCAGCACCACTTGCACGTGACTCAACTTGTTCCAGACTGGATGACCAAGACAAGTGCCCCTTGGAAGGACTGCTGCTCTCTGCTACCTGGCAAGGTGACCAGAGTGCTCAGGAGGGTGACCAGCTCCAGCACAAACATTATCTGAGACAAGCTGTGCTTCTGGACTCATCTCTTACAGCACCAACAAGCACTTTTATTTTCACTTGACTCAGCAGAGGCCAAAGCAAGCTGAACTGCTGGGAACAGTAGCTCAGCAGACAACAGGGCCAGCAGATAACAGGCTCAAGGATATTTTTAGAAATAGGAATGGTAACAGAACCCAAAGAAAACAAAGAAATATAATTCCCACACCAGTTTTTATTCTCTCGAAATGTTGGCTTAGTAATACAAATACACAGACAAAAAAATGCACGTTTGGAGGCAACAACTAAAAGTGTATGTCTGTGGTCAATATTAAAAAGGGGGTTTGAAGGCCTGAATTCTGGACTAAGCTAGCAGGGGCTGAGGAAGCTCACCAGAGAGCCGGCACCAGCTGTCTGCATCTGCGCCAGGGTCGTTTCCAAAGTGCCTATCAAGTCATGTGAGCCATCGCTGTCATGATCTGCACACTGCACCTGAAAGGAGGAGGGAGCAGGCAATGGGCAGGCGTCCTGCCTCAGGGAGACCGGCGGCTCACTGCCCCACCTCCTGCCTGACAGCTCTGCATCGATGCTGCTGAACTCCCCCATGCCATCAGGACTGGGGGTGTTGGACACATCACTAACTGAAACCCAGGAGCAAACACACACAGCCACAGTGAATCTCAAGAGAGGAACATGTTCACTTCCTCATCCATTAAGTATGCATGGTGAAAATTTTAAATAAAATCTTTCCCTGGTTTAAATGAAAGAGATTAAATAAATAAATAAAATTTTAAAAGAAACATTAAAAACCCCAACATTTCACAGCCAAGATGTGTAAATGTGAGATCATTCAGGACAAGATATGCAACTGGGATAATGGGAACAAGCAATTAAAACTTTGTTATCTAAGCTATGCTCTTTTTTTCTGTCCAACAATAGCATCAATTTGCAGAGAAATTCCACTTTCCATGGAACAGTAAGTCTGTCTCTTTCTGCATCTTATACCAACCAAATTTTAAATACTTTATTAATAAACAGTCATTTTTATATCAGCATGAAGTCTTCAGAAGTAGATAATGCAAAAGAACAATGCATTTACAAAAAAAAATATAGTAATAACTATGGCTTACAGCAACATGGTGTCATAGCTCTCCACAAAATCACCAGTGAGGAGCATTTCTAACACATTCAGTGCATACAACTGCAGAACACGAGTAACTCCAGAAGTAGTCAACTAAGGAACAGTTGTAAGCAGCTGCCTCCTCCTCCTCTGAAGCTCACATGCCACCCAGATTCAGGAACTCTCTTTTTCAGATCTGCCTTTAGTAATCAAGAAATTGATGCTACTCCAGTATAAACCACAGTGACAGCTTTCTCCTAAGGACAATGGGACAAGATGAACCCATGGGTAACACCCCAATAAGGATGTCAAATTCAATGGCTAGATATCTGAATTTGACACAAGGTTCTTTAAGGACTATTCAGTTCTACTAGGGATCTTCCACTGGTATCAGTGGAAAACCCATACAAACAGCCAGGTGAATTATGGCCTAACATAGTCACCTAAATGGGAAGCACCATGGCATCCTTCAGTGTCTTAATGGCAAAAGATACTACAGAGACTGTTCCCCCTTCTCCTCCTCCATCCTTCCCAGCCCACTTCTGCTCTTCTCTTCTAGACACTCTACCATGAAGCAACTCCCACCCCTCCTGCCTGAACTTCACTCGGCTTCTCCCAACAATTCTGATGTTTGCACATCACCCAAAGGCAACTGGATCGCGCCTGGGAGGCCAAGGAAGGAGGCTCTTGTGCAGAAGCCACGGTGCAGACTCCCAGTGAAGGGTCTCCTTTGTGCCAGTACACCTGGAGAGCTGCAGGGAATCCAGCAGCTGCCACCTCCACACACCTCCTCTCCCCTCCTTCCTGCTCCCACTCCCCTCATAGCCATGCCAAGGACCAGTTTTGTTATTAATTCACAACATGGTACGGCTTAAAACAAACCTATTTTTACAAGGGTTTTTTCTAAGACTGGCCAAGATTCACTGCAGGCAGCCTAAAGAGCGGTGCTGCTGCAAACAAAACCTTCCAATACTGTATGGAGTTATTTACTGATTATTTCTTCACAAATGAACTGTCCAGTACTCACAAGCTGTGGAATACAGTCAGCAAGGAAAAGGCCCATTTCATCTACAGAAAGAACTTTTAAAATTCACAGAAAATTATTCTGTCTTTGTGTATATGCCATGAAACCTGTGAATACCAACACCCACAAATTTCTATTTTGTTACTTCTATTTGCTACATTTGCTATTTTCATTTAAATAACTATGGGGGTGAGCCGCTGCTTTCACTTATTTTTCACAGAGCTGTCACAAAGATTAGGCTGTGTTACAAATATGAGCTGTTCTTAACACAGAACAAGGAGAACATCGCTCTGCATCACAATGAAGAAAGAATTACCATAATACTAGGTAGCATTTGATCAAAAGATTTATGTTCACACACATATTCAGCAAGTAATCCTCATACACAGTTGGCAAAGTTGTTGTTTAGGGGATACACCAAAATGGCTGTTTTCGCTGTGCTGAAGTTCAAGTTCTCCCTTCACTGACTATGAGTATTTCATGCATAATTGCTCCTAGGTAAATTTTTGGAAGCCTCAAACAAGAGGTTTCAAGGAATAAATTCCAAATGAAAAATAAAACAGTAGTGCAACATCATACACTTTAGTGTTGTTAGTGAAACTCCTGCCTGTCAGTCTAGACTCCCCTGACTAACTTCCCCAGCCTGTTACAGACAAGAACAGTTTAATCCTATTTCACAGCTGCATTAGGAAATTTCATAGATTATCTGCACATGCATCAAGAATTTTGGCTAAAGTGAACTAACAGCAAAAAGCTATCCTTTTGAAGAAGCAGGTCACTCCAAAGTGGACTCCAAAACACAGAAAGCTTCTAGAAAACAAAAAAAACCAAAACAACAACACAAATATTTTTGGGGTATAGCAAATATAGCCCCACAAAACAGCACGTGTAAACCATGCCATGTCAGTTCTAACAAATGACAATATGCACCTCTTAGCCACCTCCTCTACATGCTTGCTGCACACTTTTGAACCAAGATAACTTCTTTCGGACCTAAGACTGTTGATCCCCCACCAATAAGAGCTCACGAACACCACTTAGAACACTGCCACCTATCAACAAGTGCAGCACACCTCTTGGAGGTTAGGATTTTTCCTTTTTTTTCCTCTCAGGGAATTTTTCTCTCATTTGTTGCCTAAGAGATGAGAATGACGATACTTAAGAGAGACAAAAGATGTGGCCAAGATGGGGAGGAGGGGGGCAGGGGTGCAGTTGGCTGCAGTCTCTCAGCTGCGGAGTGAGCTTGGTAGCTAGGGGGGTTTTTCTCTTGGAAAGTGCAGAGATACCTGGAGACTTGTCTGGGGGTCAGGGACTGGGCTCAGCCCTCTCTCACACTCTTGCTCTTGGGATCAGAGGGCAGATGGTTGCGGTTTTAGTGCCAGACTGCTGCTGCCCGAAGGATTCGTTACCACTGCAGAGTTTTGCCCTTCACTGCTTCTCCTTATCATGGGTGAACTTCTGCTCGTAAGAGAAGCCATTGAACTGGGACTTTTTCAACACCCGACCTCACTGGGAGGGACCCTCACCATCTGCTTGGGTGCTTCAGGGGAAACCCAGGACCCCCTCTCCCTCTCTGGAGGGAGCACCTCCCTGCTTGTGGGAGCCCGGCTGCCACTGCCCGGCCCCGCTGCTTTCTGCCGCTGCTCCGGGCTTTTTCGCTACCCTTGAACCCGGCACCCCGTGCCCGCTGGGACACCCCGCGGCTCCTGCTGAGGCTGTGGAATTTTCTGTTGCACTCTGTCTGCCCCCCGGCTGTGCCCGCCTCTGCCGTTCCAGCCGCCGCTCCGAGGTTCCCGCTGCCGTCCGTTCCGTCTCCCGAGGGCGCCGGGCCCGGCCGCCCCTGGGGCTTGGCCAAGGAAGCCCCTTTTCCCTCCCTCCCGCCGGCCGAGCCGCCATTGCCGCGGGCAGAGGCGGCCGAGCTCGCGCCACAGCGCCCCCTGCAGGCGCGGGGGAGCCATCGCAGCCGCCCTGCCCGGCCGGGAGCCACCAGCGCCCCTGCCGGCCGTGCCCGGAACTGCACCGAGGGGAAAGCGCCTGCGGCCGAGAGAGGCCGGCACCGGGCTCTGCTTCTGTTCGCTGTTGCTGCCGCTGCTGTTTGTTTGCCTTGTTCTCCACACACACACCAGTGAAGAACTGGTATTCCTTTTCCCCTCTCTCTGCCTGAAAGCCCCTTAATTTCAAAGTTATAATAAGTTGGAGGGAAAGGGGTCGTGTTTTCCATCCCATGAAGGTTCCTACCTTCCTTGGCAGACACCTGTCTTTTAAACCAAGACAACACCTGAACACCTATTTGCAGGTTAATAATCTCAGTAATCCTTAGGATGTGCCATACTGCACAAAGAACAACATTATCTCTGCACTTCCCAACTTTTTGCTAAATCTTCCATATCAAGCTTTCAGCATGAGATTTCTTCAGAGAGAGGATGAAGCAGGAAAATTCTGCAAATGTAAAGCATTTAGGTGTTAGATAAGTAGAGAGAAATTATACTCACACAGAACTATCTATGCATTTAAATGCCTTTAAATTATCAATGCATTGCTTAGAAGAAAAATGAACGTATGAAGTTGTTATCAGATTTTATTTTGTAGAAATATTAAAAGATGTAGTTGTTCTCCTACCCCTCCACAAGCCAGGACCACAGAGAATTAATTATCATATACAAGACCACAGGGAAATGCAGTTCTGACTCAAAACTAAATTTCTACTTGAAACAGATAGAAAAAGAGCTGGGAAAAGCTTCCAGTCTCATGAATGGATAAATCTGACAGACACCTCAAAGTCCTCTCGTGTCAGTATCCCAAGGCACTCAAGTTTGTCCAACACCTGCAAGCTTCTCAGTTAACTTAGAAACAGTGCTAGAAAGCCACAATGAAAAAAACCCAAAACAACCAACCATCCAACCAAACACGACACCACCATCAAAGCTCAACCTGAAACCCTGGCCAGAATAGTGAAAAAAAACCCCAGTCATAATTCTTCTTATGACTAATCATTGGAAATTGTGTCACTTCTACATTTCCTGACTTCTCAATTTGACAACTCGTAATGTTTTAAAACAGACATATAATCACTTATCTGCCACACTACAATTGTAGAAAGACAATCTAATAATTTAAACATGACTAGACAACCTGATAACTCACAGTTAGCATCAACAGAGAATGGATGACTTGGAACAACAAAGAGAATTTCTGGAGGCTGTACCTTGATAGGTTTATTAAAATCTCCACCACAGAAAGTTTGCAAGGGAACACTGAACTTCCTCCAGCATGGATTTAAGTTGTTCTTGATTACCTTAAAAAAATTACAGCATAATGTCACATGAGGAATACAGCATGCAACTCACTAGGAATCATGACATGAGGGCTCTTCACACACAGCAAGCTAAGAGCAGCCTCAACCAGTTCAACTCTTGGCCTATCAATGGCCAAGCAACAGCTCTATAAGAAATAAAAGCTTGATGTTCTGGGTAAAGTTAAATTTTACAGCCAAGCTCAACACCACTGAAAAGAAAGAGAGACCCTCTTCTCACTTGCTGTCCATGGTCAGACTCCTCACTCAGGTGGCTTCCATCCAGTCACCAGGCAGCAAATAAACAATTTTTGCTGTAGCCACAGTGAGCAGAATACATTTTTATAGGATACAACTTTCTCTGCAAAACTGGTGCAAAGCATGACCAGGAGTGGGACTCTCACTTTTGGTAAGAGTAAGCTGTCTGATCAACTCAAAGAGAACATCATGTGGAAATACTACCTCTGATCTGTACACGAGCTGCCACGTTCCAGCATCGCTCTGCTTGTAAAACTCCAGAAATGGATCTGATTTACCTAAGAAATCCTGCAAACAAAAACCCACCAGAAGTAATCAGCCTACTCTGTTTTACCAAAATGAGTAAAGAATTAGCTAATTAGTACACAACACTTCAAACAAAGAACAAAGTCAAATAAACTATACATTTGTTTTCTTTCCTCACTTTTATTTTCCTTTTTAAAACTGCTGCACTCTGTAAGTCATCAGAATCTATTAGCTCCAATTCCAAGACCTCCCCCTGAGATAATTTTTGTCCCTATAAATTATATCATTTTACTAACTGAGAGTTAGGTCACTAAATGCGTGTATTGGTCTTTGGCTTAAAATAACATTGAGCAGTACACCTAAATTTCCACCTTTTCTTCTTTAACAGAAATATCAGTTCACAGCTACAGTACTCACGGGAGACACTTATGTAACTGATTTGTATTAATATACAGAATGTTCCAAAGCCAAAATAATACCTCAAAACCTAAACCTGGCAGTTGAGTTTCTGGTTTGACATTGTGGTCTTCAACATGCAATTGTATCTCCAGTGTACTCCATTGTAAATAATACAAAACACAGTGAGCCTTTGTTTACACATAGATTACTGGCTTAGCTGAATGTCTGCACACACAGAGAGATTCCTGGCCAAAAGGCACAAAATGTAACTTCTAGAGAAGCAGGCAATATAATTTTTTAAAAAATCAATACCTTTTTGTCCAAGTTTTGGGCTTCGATTTCCAAGTACACAACCCTGGTATCTTTAATCTCCTCTGCTGAAATCTATGCCATGGAAATTGGGGGGGGAGCGGGGGGGAAGAGTAAACAAGAAATCACAGAGTTTTGTTTATACTTTGTCCATGAAATAAACTGTAGTTTCTTTTAAATATCTCTCTCCTGTATACATGTAGCATTTGAACATATACTGACAGGAAACCAGAAAAGCCACTTTATCCCAGACGACATATTGAGAGAGTTTTTTCACACAAAAACCTTATTTACCATAATAGTGCCCTTTCCTGCTGGCTTTCCCTGCTTCAATTCCAGCGGTCGGGTGAACACTGAGCTGGACACAACCTAGGGATAGAACACAGATAATAAAAATATCAAGTTAGATAAAGAGCAAAGAATTACTCTTCATGTGCAAAGTTTTCAAACTCTCGTAAAAGTTCTAAAAAGATTTAAATGTGTTTCCAACAGTGACAGCCATCAGTTTGTGCTCCTGAACAGTCTGAAAATTATCTTCTCTCAGTATCCAGGAAACAGTGCCCACAAACATGTCTCCTCTTAACTTTAGCTTATTTTTGCTATCTCTTAGATCCAAAAGGCATTGTCATCACAAGCAGCCAAAAAGCTGCTAAAATCAGAAAATACTATGTAATTTATCGAATCTTTCTTTAATAATATGAATCCTACTTTTCTTCTCCTACCTAGCTATACAAACTCCTTCTCAGGAAATGAACGTAGAATCTCAAGTAGCCTTATTTCCCCAGATTTACCACCTGATGGTCACTTTGTGCAAAGGAAACTCCATGAGAGCCCTCCAAGCACCATGCTTCCTTACTCCCAGACTGCCTTTAATGCTACAAGTGCCTCCTAAGTTAAGCAATTAATTACAAACCATTGCTTTGTGATTGTCATAATGATTTTTCTAACTACATTCAACGATAACACAAATGAGTTTAACAGTGTTTTCAAATTTGAATATTTTGAAGCCTTTGACAAAACAGATTTTCACTTCCTTTTTCATAATAAAACCAACTCTCGCTGCTATTTTGTATATCACTTAACACGTCTACACGCACCTGTCCCAGTGTGCACTCAACCCCTCCCAGGTAGTCATCATCATTTAAATCAAAGGACTTGTTATCAATATCATACATGCCGAATTTCAGTTTCTGCACTTTCTCAAAGTAGTAATCCACAACCAGTTTCTTGCAGAAGTCAGGGTCTTGGCAGTTGGTGATCTTTTCCGTGCGATCTAGCTGCACAAACACAGGAGCAAAGCTGTTGATAACGAGTAAGAAGCCCATACTCTCCCACACAGCTTTTGACTCGCACCAGGTGAACACAGGCACCAGCAAGGCAACACACCCTGGGCCATGCCTTATGCTCAGTGACAAACCGGGCTGACCGATGGCTCACCAAGAAAGGAAAGGGCATTGAAAAACGCTATCGTATGGGAAAATTCTGAAAATTAGGGGGAGAAGACTGCTGAAACACTGTATTCTGGAGTGCGTGCTCTAGGGCAAGTCATACTGTAACAGGCAAATGAGCCTCCTGCTGCAACTCTGAGCGAACAAGTCAGCAATTAATGAAACCACTGAAGGTTTGAGTGTGGGCAATGGGTGGGACTGCTCACCAATTGTAAATCTGAATTAAGCATGTCATGCACCTGCCAGGAAAACCTACGGGACGGAAAGGGGGAGACTCGGCCTGTTTACGCCCACCGGCAGCGCGCGGCCGCCGCCGCTCTTACCTCAGCCCACCGGCCACCGCCCGCGTCCTGCAGCAGGACGCAGAGAGGGTCCGACCTGGAGCCCAGGTCCCTGTCGAGGAGGCTCCGGCAGGACACGGACAGCTCCACCCGGGACACACACGCGGCCATCTGCGGGCAGAGCACAGCGTCAGACGGCCCGGCCCGGCCCGGACCCCGCGCGCCCCCAGCGTGGCGGAGCGGCGGCACGCGCGGGCGNCGCCTCGCCCCGCCGCCGTCCCTCGGCTTTTGAATTCATCTATTTCTACCGGGCTCTCCCCGCTGCTCCCGCTCCCCCCGCAGGAGCCCGTCCCTCCGCCTCGGTGCGTGCTGCTGCCTCAGGTTTCTACAAAGGGCCGGGCCTGTCGTCCCCTCCCTGGGACCGCCGCTCACAGCCCTGCACAGAGACAGGGACCTCCGTCCCGCCAGCGCCGCAGCCGCCGCCCCGCGCCGAAGAGTCGCCCCACGCGGTGAAAGCACTGCCAAAGCCTCCCCTGCTCGCCCACGGGAGCCACAAAGCCCCCGTGCTTTGCCGTGCTGGCTTCCAAAACACCGTAACATCATCCCGCAACCAGGGGATAATGAAATTTTATTACGTATTAAACTGCAGACGCTTCTGTTTGAGGAGCAGCTAAAATTCTCAAAACTGAATTAGAAGATAAGCCTTCAAGCATCAAAATATTACAGAGATTGGACAGCTGGAGGGCTCAAACAAGTGCTTTAAACAGGAATATTTCATAGAGAAGCTCCTTCTGAGTCTGGAAAATAAGGAAATACTTGCTTTGGCTTTCTAGTACCCGAGTACCCCATGGCTTCCTCATACTTGCAGGGTGTATATATTTAACTCAAAGAGATGAGCTTTTATTGTACAACATTTAATCCCTTGGACATCCCAGTCTGCAATCTACTCTGGACAAATGTTAACAATGTCACTTAATACACCAGTGCATGGCACTCAGGTGCTCTAGTGATGGTGGCAGGACAAAGTTAGCATAGCTTTAGGCAAAGACAATCATAGTGAAGCTTTCAACTAAGGTCATCATCATCATTTGGTTTAACACCAGCATTTTCAAAAAAACTTGTTTGAAGTGGTCTGGTCAACTGTTCAAATTACTGGCAGTAGCCATCCATTTTTCACTCAGTCGCCTTCAGCGCCAAGTAAGATTCATAAAGAAACCACTGAATTTAATAAATACATTTCTCCTAAAATCGCAAGTCACAGCTATCAGGTTTTTTCTTTACCTACACATACCATTCCACCAGACCAGCTTTCATCTCACACAGACTCACATCTGTGCATTTGCAGTTCTACAGACAACAGCAAAAATTTGTTTGACACCCACTATTTTGACAAGATTAGGACATCCAGTCTGGGCTCCTTTGCCAACATTTTGCCTCTGTTTTTTCTCTACTGCAAGAGAGATTTCTGTACTAACAGGAGGTACCTTTCCTCCCCACTAGAGCTCAAAGGATCAGGAGCAAGGTTAACCTCAAAGAAACAGATCCCCATAAGCTTTAGCATCCCCAGTCAGCAGCGGTCCCTTTCTGGGAGGAAACCATTACTGCAGATCTTAAGCTGCATGCAGAACAAGCCCACACATATTTATTCCATGTTACAAAGACACCTAAAAGGAAGAGTTTAAGATGGCAACTGTTAGACCACACAATGGAGCCAGGAGGTGAAGGGATGCAAGTCCTCAAACCTAATCACCTCTTATCTGCTAGCTGAATCTCTTCTCCAGATCAGTAGCAATGAAATTATGAAAATACTTCACTGTTTCAAAGATTTGACTTCCAGTCAAACCCCTCATACCCAGAAGGCTGTTTCATCTGATTGTTTTAAATTTAGTAATGGCATAGGATTTCCCTTGAAATACAGCCCAGATGTTCTGCTGAACCACTGGGGATATTACAAACGACAAGGGATCCTTTCCCACTATATCCTCTTGCTCCATCAGGAGATCACAGGGCACTCATTGATGCACACAACCACCAAGACACAACAGAGCACAACCAGGCCGGCTGTTTGGCGTGGCTGAGCAGGAACTGTCCTAACTGGCTACACTCCCTTCCTCACCAACTCAGGGGATAACACGAAAGCAGGTTTAACAACTACAGACAGAATCCTTACGAAAAGAAGCCAGACAGCTCCTTAACAGATTCAGATAAAAACCCCCTTTTTTAACCTGAAAACACCAGTTTGAACCTCAGCCAGCAATTACTTATAGATTACTGCCTATGGATGTCCTCGAAGAGCTCACACAACCTTCTTTTGACTTCATGGCTACCGGAACACACTGTATGGTGTTCTCCAGTATCAGTCTGTTCCTTGAATAGCAGAAGAAAGTCCTGGTCATAGACATCCCAGCAGCAAGAACAAGGAGTAGTTGGTCTGTTAAGACACAGCATTCATTTCAGCCAAGCCTGAAGACCTGCTTAGCCCCCAGGTAAGCAACTTCGCCTAGATACCCTGCTCATGCAGTTAATTGAGCAGCGCAAATCTCTGGAAATCTGCCTGCGTTTGAAAAACTTAAAAAGATCAAGAGTTTAACATATTTTCATCCCCAAATACACACACATTAAAAAAACCTGAATAGGAAGAAAAAATAGTGACATTCCTCACCAATTAGAAAAACTAGCTCCAACTTGATTTTTTAACAGGATTTCATTATGATAATATTGGCTCAAATTCTTTCTTTTCCTCCATAAAGTAAGATTTCTGGAATTTATTTTCTTTTCTCATAGTAAACTGTAGTGATTGCATCTCTCTTTCTATAAAAAAAGTGGATAGTTTATGTGAAATATATCAGCTCACTTTCATCTTCACTTCTCTCCATAGAGTCGCAGTTCCTTTCCTCCGAGAGAAGTGACAATCCCAAAGGTTTTCAAAATGCCAGCAATTAGTGCTTGGACTTAGAACCACGCCACACCTAACATAACCCCCCACCCTGTTCCTCTTTAAGCAGGAGCCTGTGATGCTTTCTCTGTTTTGCACTTCCACACAATGCTGCAACATCACGTTGGCATTTCATTACTGCGAGCTGCCCAGCTGGCACATGCCAGCTCGCTGCAAGGGACAAGCACTACAGCACCAGCCAGCGCTGACACCGTCGGAGCAGTAACACTTCACCACTTACCAGTGCTGTGCAACAGACACGATGGGAGAAAAATCTTCTAGTGGTTACTACGCTCAAACAGTGCATGAAGGCTCTGATCTCAGGCTAAGCATATAGTTTGGTGCAATTAAACTGAAAGAACTTCGGGTTTTATTATTTTTATTAACAGCCTTCTTTTTCCTCAGCATGCATTCAAGAACACCAGTTGTATTCAGCTTGCAGACTGGAATCAACATTTCAAAACCCCATTTCATGTTGTTTCACTGAGTCTTCATAGAGCATACTTATTTGTATCCATTCATACACACAAAATAAACTTAGTTTTTAGACTTGCAACAGTATTTATAATGACAATATTATTTACATTTGTTGCAACATTCAAATTTTTCCAACAGTTTCAGAAATTCTAAAATGCATCATTTTCCTATTTTCCCCCTCACAATCACCCTTGATAACTAATATTGCAGTCTACTACTTGAACCTTCTGGTTTACAGAAGATAGTAGATATTTCCAAAGCAAAACCAGCAGCTAAAGCACACTACTTTCCACAAAGTTATCACATTTCATTTATAAAGGATTTATTATACATTGATCCTGATCAGCTTGCAATAATGACAGTTTAACAACCTCCAACTGCCACTAGTACATTAAAGTACAGCACAGTCTCGAAGTCACAAAACTAATCTAGCCACAGAAATTCAGACTGCCAAATGAAAATGAACTCCAAAAGCGGTAATAAATTCAAACTCTCTTTAAAATACAGGAAACAGAGCTACTGGGTACATCCCATATAGTGGTTTCAAATGAAAAGGCAACATAAGCAAGCCACTAGGTAAGTGCTGTTGCTTAAAATAGCTTGTAAAATACAGCTGAGGTTGTGTTACACCCCCATGATCAATGATTATATGGACAATAGCCACACACATCTGATCCAGTGCTCCCACAACCTGGGGATCTTACTGGTGAGAGGCATCACCTGTGAAGTTTCATCTTGAGCCAAATTCTGTACATTCCCTCAAGGGAAGAGTTTCCAACACACAGCTTCAGATCCATCAGGTACCTCTATTTTTTGCTCTTATTTAGAATTGCACATGATATAACACCACATTTTGAAGAAAAAAGTAATACATCACCCATGTTATCCCTACCAACACTAGAGCAAAATATTATCCATAGAAATCTGCAAGATCCCAAGCACATCCTCCAGAGAAGTCTTTCACTGCCCAAGCAGATGTCATTCCCACTTATTCAAGTAAAACACAGAATGGCTCTATACTAGGTACACTTTAAGAAGTGCTCAGACAACCAAACTGAGGTCTATTTTAAAAAGCCAAAATCATTTTTACTATGCATACCACCTTTCCCCTGTAAAGATGATCATAAACTCCAATAGCTGTACAATACATACAAAAAGATAAATCTTAACTTTTCAACAGAGCTCTTCTACACTGAAATGAAGCACAGCAGTAAAGAAGTTGGTCCTAAACAATCAAACCAAGACCAAAAATAAAAAGCTGCATTCTAGGAAAATCACATAGGACATCTATGCTACACATTCAGAGGAATAAGCAACTACCTGCTGCTTTCTGGAGTTTCATATAAGCATTTCAGAATTTCCAACCTTTTTTACATTTCTGCAGAAAAAGCAACTTCCTTCCACGCAGAAAAGAACACTTTCCAACATACAGAAAATCAACACATAGACAAGTCTGTAATATTAAATTTATTATTCCTCTAGTGATTCAGCTTAACCAAAGCTTAAAGCAAGTCAAATGTAAGAGAAGAAAGCACTGTACACTTATGATTGAAGAAAACTCCAAACCAAGAGTGATTAAAGGCTTTAACTGTCCTAGTTCAGAGCTTTGGAGGGTCTTGCATTTCCCCAAAACATCACATATGGGTGCCTGAAGCATAAATAAACTCCTCTTTACTTATCCCTCTTGTATGGGTGCTGCTATTTAGTCAACTAAGGATCAAGTGCTGGACACCCTAAGGTGAGAATTACTGAATTACATAGTTTGTTTTATACACTTCCATCCCTCAGTAAGCCTGAAGACCAGAGGCTCCTCTTTAGGCTGGCAAGATGAGGTGAAGACAGTGAGTACTGGGCAAGAGGGGCATTGTGATCACCCCAGCATGGCAGCTCACAGAACCCACAGTCACCCAGAGGACAAGAAAAACCTAATAACTTCATGGCATCAAACACCATCAGCAGTATTTTCAGCAGTGCCCGGAGGTGGTATCTTCTGGAGAGAAAATGGTAGCACTACCACTGAATACAGCCTTGTGCATCAGCCTGGTTTCACTGCTCCACATAAAATGAAATATAAGCAAGGATTCAGCACAAGAAAACCTGCAGTTTCTTCATATTTAATCACACTAATAAATTCTCATTAAGTACATAGCGCTGTACAGAATACCCAACCTGCTCTATTTCAGTGTACACCAAATATTAGACATTAATTTAACACCTTGTTTAACTCAAACTTGAGGCTTTAATGCATGTGCTCCAGGACAGCTGATTTCCAAAGAATTTACTCTGTACTGGACTGGCCATAGCTCCTGCCTTACATTCTGCTTACAAAGCCAGTACAAATGTCAGCAATTGTGCCAGAAGGAAGTCCCTACTGCATATTTAATCATCTTGGCCTTTTGCTATCAGCAACTCAAGAAATTAACCCGACACATGTAACAGAGCATCTCCGTTAAGTATTCTCGCACTTACCAAAAACCTGTCCCCTCCCCCTTGTCTCTTGCTTAGTTTAATCCCACATCTTCCAGTTATCACCCAACTTTCTTCAAAACTCCTTCTCTCTTTTTCTGTTGTGATCCCAAAATATGCAGACCAGCAGAAGCAATGCTTTCTCTCATTATTAGTTCAATTTTGAGGGGGCAGCCTGTTACATTTTGGGTTTTGATATTATAAAGCTGATCCTGGTGCCGGGATCACTTTTGGAATGTGTCATCAAAATAAAAGTTATCATTTGATCCTTCTTTCCTGAACACCACGAGGCTCTAAATCATATAGCTAGGTTTGTATCACTAGATGCACTAAAATGCATCTTTATTTTAAACTGAGATTAAGAGAGTCTAATGAGAAGGACCACAGCCCACAAATTATTAGTCAATAAAGGTCTTTTCCAGCACACCAGCTCTTCCATGGGCCAGAGTGTGTCATCCCACAGCCCTAAATGTTCTGCAAAAAATATAAACGGCTGCAATTTTTTCTATCATTTCATTATTTCTGGCAGTTTGCAGGGGGTTAAGATCACTATTGCTACAGGTAGGGAATAAATCACTATTCTCCAATACTGTGTTCCCAGCTGTCACCATACATACAAGAGGTTAATTAACTGCTATTACAAATTTTACATATAACCTGAAACAAAAGGCATCTCCTAATTGTTAGAAAAGAAAGAGAATGGTGATTACTGTTATGAACAACTTTCTAAACAAACCACTGTCAGCTTGATTCAGTCCTGGTAAAGAGTGCCCACGGTCCATCAGCCATCCTTAATTCCAGGGATGAGAGCTCCCAGGGAGGACAGACACGTTTCCTCCAGGGTGAAACTCTGAGCCATGACCAAGGGTGAGAGCCCGAGCCCAGCCCGAGCTCAGAACTGGGCTGCAGGCCTCACCAAACGCTTACTGACCGCTGCGCACCCGGGGCCGCTGACCGCGTACAGCCTGGCTCCGCTCGCCCAGGTGGCTCCACGGGAACCACGAAGCTCCGGCATCGCCACGAAAATGGGGGTGGGGTGTCCAAAGTCAGCCAATGGGTACAAGCTCTGACAAGCCAACCTCTGAGAAGCTCCCAGAAACCGACTGAGGAGGCAAAGCTCCCATTTATAACAACAAAAATAACAAGCTTAGAACAGTTAAAAAAAAAAAAAAAAGCAAGCTGAAACAAAGCACAACAATCACAAATACGATGGTAATTTCCAGTAAAAAATGCAAACAAGAACTTCAATCAGTTCATCTTCTTTATTGCAGCTTCCCCCCACCCAAGAGCCAAGTCCCAACTCTAGGGAAAAAGCACCTTCTACAAATTCACCTTTATACCTGTACAGTGTTCATTGTTAACTTGTACACCACCAATATACCCCTTAATCATGACCAATACTCAAGGAAATGCCTGTGCATGCCTTCACTACAGATATATTCTCCACTTTTCTGAGAAATAAGTTAAGAAACTGATAGGTCAAAATTGAAACTATTTCAAATATTAGTTTTGAACATATTAAATTATAAAAAGTTTCAAATTAACATCAGGACTTAAGCAAAACCTATTAGTAAACCAACCTCTTCATGCAAAGAAAACATGTTTCAAAGTTCTTCATAGTATTTAATAGCAGAATATCAAACTCCATTTCCTTGAAGAACTAACTTAACGCAGGCTGGGGCTTTGGAGCCAATCACTGGACTTAAGCTACAATAGTAACTGCAATCATAAAACTGTTCACTGACTCCTCCCACCAAATAAGATTTTTTTTTCCCATTCCTTTCTTATTTATTCAGCTGCTTTTTCTTTCCCCTCACCATTCTGTGTGATTCTCAAGTATTTATTACTGAAACTTAAAGAACAACTTAACTGAAAAACAGATTTAACAGCTCAACCACACAGACCTTTGTAAAAACCCCAAACATGTATTTTACATTGCAAATAATCTTTGCCTTTCTCCAGTAAGGTCTTGTTCTTTCCCTTAAAACTTCAGTAGGTCTAAACAGTTAAAGATTTGGTCCCATCCCCCACGTAAATCCAGCTGGCTAGAACTCAATCTTCCACTTTTCAAGCCAAACTCCTTAAGCTGAGATCAAAGACTACACCATATTCCTCGTCTTTGGTTCTTCAACCACACTGCAGTTTCACTGGCAAGTACCTCCACACACCACTTCTCATCATGCACCCATGATTTTTGAAGTGATTCCTCAGCATCCATTCTGCCTATCCCTTTCACAACCTCTACCCTTCCCAAACACTGGAAATCTAAACTATAGCACTACTATCCTGTAGTTACACTACATCATTTTACCCATTCCTCCAAAACTAGGCATGGTGACTTCAAGGCAGAAACTCAGTAAGTCCATCTATCTAGACTAATCCATATTGTGTGAACAGCATGAGTTCAAAGACTTTAAATACAAATATGCCAGCAATACATTTTACTGATCTTTGCTATTTTATCAAATTCACATGAAGAGTTTTGGTGGCTACATGGTACCAACAGCCACTTAGTCAATGAAAAGCTTGTCATACCTTCTTTTTATTGCACTTGCTGAATCATCACCAGAAAAGACTGAAATACTCCAGAGGAATTCTTTAGACTATTCTCAGTCACCCTGCAGTTATTATTGCACAGTGATAACTCTTGCCTAAAAAATTAGTAAGGACATAAAGCAGAAGTGACCTTTCAATTTCTCACACTTCAAGAACCATGTTACCCCTTCACATTATATAAGCCAGGCTTTCTTCTTCTACTTTAATCTTGAATCTAGCTCACAAAATATGATCTGGAAAAAAACCCAAACCTCAATATTGGTTTTGCAGTACTCCCAGGAAATTGATTTCTTTGATTTATTCAAGTTCAGTCTAACTGCCAAAAGTCTTTCAGTTCTTTCCACTTTTGAGTGCATGCTTCCTTTTAAGAGATATTCACACTCTGATTCTACTTTTCTGTCACTAATTATTACCATCTATAGTATGAACATCTTAACTTCTCCATCCTAATCTGTTGCAAAATAACGACACTTCAAAAAAAAAAAACCAACTAAAAACTCCCACCACCAGAAAAGCCTGACATTAAAGAAGTAGAATAAAGGGAAGGATATGGCAAGGGATTTTAAAAGTTGTTTTTTCTCTCCCCCATACAGACTAACAATAGAACAATTTAAAGGCCACAAACAGCAAACAGACCTCATGTTCCAACTTCTCTTGCCAGTGCATCTTCACAAAAGTACAAACCCATTACAACAGTGGGTTCAAGGCCTTCTGTTTGTCTCAGAGACAAGTGGGCCAAAATGATCACACAATGTTCCTGCATTAAGGGAGATTACACAATTGCAGACAGGCAGCTATTTCCTCAAGTGCTCTTCCATGTCTGCTACCCACAGTATACGCACTGTAATAGTTTCCAATCTATACCCTGAAGAAGCCAGTTATCATTAGGTTTGAATTTGCTACAAAGGTGTTCCACATCCTTGAGAAAACAGGCCTTTGCAAGCCAAGCGCCTGAAAACCCCTACAACTCCCACCGGGGACTCTCTTTCTTTTCTCAAACTGAAATGAATAGTTTCAACAAACTTTAAAGAAACATGACCAAACTGTGGCAGACAGAATTCTCCAAGCAAAAACATCTCTGATGAAAAACTTAGAGTAAATTTAACAGCTGTAAAAGAAATAAATTGCATTCACTCTAAGAAGAGAGACTTGGAGTTACCACCATTAGGTGGAACCTGCAAACTCGGGTTACAAACTGCAGAGCACTACCTGCCTCGACCAGGCAGCAGGCAGGACAAACATCACACTGACTCAGCACCACAGTCATTTGTCCATCTCAGACTCTTCACCCCCAGAGCTTTAATGTGAACCTAAGGCAGTACCAGAAGGGTTTGGAAAGCACAAAAAGATTAAAACAGTATCTGTGAGCTGCCCAAAAAAATTCATAAACCAGGTTCTTCCTACCTAGACTACTTGTTCAAACCTGAACAAGACATAGAAGGTTATACTACATCACCACACCATGGCTGGCACAGAACGCAGCTACAGGGATTCCTCTCACCTTTCATAATAACCAAGAGTAAGTGATCCTATGGTTATATTCATTCCAGTCACTGCACTGAAATAGCTGGTATTTCATAGAGATACATTACCTGCAGACTAACTAGGATTCATAGTACATTCACTTATTATTTAGTTTAAAAATAAGCATTTTAGGCTTCAGAAAACGTACTGTTGTTTCTGCTTGAAGCTATTTTTACAGATCCAACTATGACAATATTTAATGAAAAAAGTAGCACAAGCTATCATGCAGAAGGAAAAGACTGCAGTGTCTTCTGCTCCTGGAGACATTAAAGTAGCCGAACTTTACTACCCACCAGCTACTCATTCAAAGAAATAGCATGACATACTTATAGTTTGCACTGCAAGGAAGAAATGCCATTTGGGTTATTGTCTTAACAAAACTACAGTGTCAGTTACCCAAAAGGAGGGCTAAGTGTCCAGATGATAAGAAAAGGCCTTCCAAAAATTCAGGATATTTGTGCAGTAGGTCATGGTGTTGTGTATGTAATTTTCCACATATACTTCAAAGGCTTTTTAATGAGATGCATCCAGTTAAATGCCTTTATATACACACTGACTTAAGTGATAACAACTACAGTTGTCTTTAAAAAACTTTAAAAAGACTTACCATCAAAAACTATTCTGATTTACAATCTAAGAAAACATAAGACTGTGCAGGGCTCAGGTTTAACAGCAACTCATTCAGATCAATTACCTGTCTCATACATTCTATCATTAACAACTGAATTTACATTTCAGATCAGTTTAAGAATGTAAGTGTTCAGTCACTGGTTTATTGTGCTCTTTTTCACACAAACTCAGTGCTGAAGTTTCTGAACCCACATACATTCTTCATTAGATTAGGGAAGCACTTCGTCGTTTTCACTATAGCCAAAGCATGAAAGTTTGGCCTCAACCTTTCCATTTCCCCCCTAATGCCCCATCTCTGATGACAACGTTGATGTTCCCTTAAAGTGAGGATGAAACCATTCTGCCACTGGCATACCGGTTACTGGGAGACAAATTAGCTATACCACCACCATTCTGCACACATACCTCCCAAAAGCACTCAAGTCAGTATTTGAAGAGCTCTAAGAGCTACTAAAAACACTCTTATCTATTTATAGAAGACTGGACCTGCAACACAGAAGACTGGCTCTGCAGCAATGCTGGAATGTAGTGGGGGAACCCTAGGCAGATGAATTTGTAATATTTAATAACTCTCCTCTTAATAGCCTCCCCTCCTTAAGGAACAGGGCTTCCCATACATTGTCAGTGAACTGCCAGCGTCTAATGTTACTCTAATTAGCCTCTTCCCTTTTATAGCTGGTTGCACTAGTGTTGCTCAAGCACACATGGTTTATAAATTCTGCTCTTGTATTAGAAACATTTGCCTAATAATGAAAAAGGATTGGCAACCATTATTTTCACTTTAGAGCTGAGCTTCCTGTTCAAACAAGCAAGGGCTTTCCACAATCCATGTCCATCCTCCTGTCAAAACAAGTAGCAATGCTTTGGTTATACTGCTGAAAACAAGTTTCATAAAAAGCTCATTGAGAAGCACATTCTGGCAAATGCCACCACAGCAAGGTCACTAAACAAATGGGTGCTACACAAAGGCTTCAGATTTTACTGACACAGATCCTATGAATTTCATCATAAAAGACACTCAAACAAAATTATCTAAAAGGAGTTCTTGAAGTAGGTTAGGTTCTGATTATATCCCTGTTTTCCTCCCCAAATCTGCCTAAGTGACTAGAAAGCATTTCTAAGCTTTGTACTGTCACACAGAGCAGCGCTACATCCACATATTCACATCCAATGGAAAACAGTTGACATAAAACTATTTGTTCCAAACTCTGAAATTACTAGCTGGAAGTTCCACCTGCCTTCAGATGGTCAGAAATCAGAGCTGTACAATCCAACCGATTCCTTGTTTAATAATACTGTAACCACAACATGAAGAGTTCAAAGAGTCATCAGCCTTCCTGAAGTAGTGACCGGCCCAAAAGGCCAGGCTATGCCAGAGACAGTTTTAGGCAGGATTAATTACTATTTTCCTTGAGCAAGCATCTTACAAGTCCTTGCTTCTTGGTTTTAAACTTAACTGGGAAATTAAATCACACTCCCGTGTACTGTGTGCCATAAGGGCAATCCCCACTCCAGCCCCCAATGTCTTTCCTGGCTGTGATCTATGATCAACCAGGTCTAATTCACTGGTTACTCACAGCGAAAGAACTCAAAACTTCAGGAAAAATGGTGAAGCTGGTGTGAGAATAGCAAATACAGAGTTACAAATTGATTTTGTGGAATTCGGACTCATGCTAAAAGAAAACACATTCCCTGTTTCTGAAAGCTTTAATGTATTTGGGAAGCAACTAGTAAGACCATTTGAATTTCAGGCTGTAGACATGAGAATACACAAGAAAGACAGCCACAAAGGAGTAAGCTTTGCCTCTGCACAAGCAGTAAAGGAACTCAGGTCAGAACTCATCTGGCTGCTTCTCTCTGAAGCTGCCATGCTGGGAATACACAAACCAACCCAGAACGATAACAAAGGAAGCTGCACAGAAGTGAGTGCCAGCACGTGAAAGGAGTCACAGCCAAACCATCTGACACCCACGTTCAGCCTGGAGCTACCGAAAAGGAACACTTTTAGGACTGCTTTCCTTCCATATGGAGTTTATAGCCAGGAGTGAAAAGCATCTAGGTCAGGGAGGTGGGAAACACTCCCTGCACAAGCAACACCCAAACATTCCACACAGTAGCAAAGCTCCAAGAAAATCACTAACAATGTCATCGGTACAGAAAACAAGCCACAGTTAGACCTACCTGATCATGAGATAGGGAAAGAGCAGTGGATTTCAGTACACAGCCACAAATCAATGTGCATACTACCAACCAACAGGTTTTCATTCCATGGAAAATCCAAACTGTGGAAAAAACAAATCTTTGAACTGCAATCACATTCTCACTGCCAAAAACAGATAGGAAGAGAACACTTTGAGGTTACTCTTCCTGCAGGAGCATTAAACAGCTTCCCTTCCTCTCCCTCTGTACACAAACTCTAGCTCAGTTCCCTAAAGCCATGAAAAAAATACAGCCACAGAACAGCGAGGAGCATCAGCAAACCTGGAAAAGAGCAAAGACAAGCAAATGTATTTGGCAACTCTGCCTCCAGGCCAAAGCAGAGTTTATGAAAAACCTCAGAGCAACAGAATTCAGCATCTCAGTTTCTTTTCAAAGACATGCACATCTAAAGCAACAAACTGACATAAAACTAATTTGTGTATTTCTCTAAACTCAAACTAAACGTTTCCTAATATGTCCAGTTTCAAAACTGCTTCTTTCCAACCAATTAGCAAATATAGCCACTAGTTGTTTTCTTGCACTAGAGTCCATATTGAACACGAACTGCAGTCCTCTGCTTCAGGGCCTAATCCACGTATCTGAATAATCAACCTAAACCGACTGCTCTCAAACATTGGTCCATTGGCCAACCAGAGGTTTTAAATGGTCCATAACATATAGTAGTTTCAGTTTTGCAGATCAGAAGGCCAGAGGGCCAACAGCACTTGCTATGGGAAGCAGCAACTTTGGAACCAACACAGCAGAAGATTGAGGAGAAACAAAATAAAGAAACCACAGTCATTATTAACATTTAATGCACTGGTGTGCCTAAAAACTGGAAACAGAATCTACTCTTTTGTAGACTCTAAGTCTTTAGTGCTCCAAGATACTCTCAGCAAAACAAGCTGCTGATTTCACAGTATAGGCCATGACTTTAAGGACAGCATGAGCAATGTAGAACTGAGCAGCACATATATTTTTTAAAAGGCAGACCTTCAATGTCATCTGGTACACAACTAGAGTCTTCATTTTTGCATCGATCTTCCTCTCCACTCACCACAAATTCAGAGCATAAACACCCAAGGAAAATACTAAATGCTATGAAAGGAATGCTACTTAAAATAAAGCATCCTTCAGGTCTCTTTAAACCTACAAAGCCTCAAACCTCTCATCAATCTACATTTAGACCACAGCAACAATTCATCAGTAAAGAACTGGTTTTAATGCTGATATTACAGAATTGACTTGTGTTGGGAACAAAATCTGACGGTGACATTTATGGGTAACTGCTTGAAATTTGGTGATACTAAGTCCCACTTTCACCCAGCTACTGAAATTCCTTCATGTAAGTGAACAATTTTATCATTAACTAATTGCATTCATTTCTATTTAGAATGGAAAAAAACCCCATATGTTAAACAAATTATGTTGTGGAATGTATCATTTTACCACTTTTTTTTTTTAGCAGTAGTACTTAGACACACATAAGGAACTGCTAAAAACACCAGCTTAGCCAGTTATATAAACACAAGTACCTTCTTCGGGACATCAGTGTCACTGACTGCATTGTTGCAATGAGGCTAAGAAAGATGCAACTTCCTGACACTCAAAGCATCAAGGTCAAAACAACTGCAGATTTGAGCAGCATCCAGTAGCTGATGCTGTCTATTGCTACCTCTTGCTAGCAATCAGCTTGGGGTGTTATATGCAAGGATAGTTACATACCTTCCACGTTGGAGATGGGACCTCAGAGGTCCTACCCCTTATTTTTAAGGCTGTTCATGAATATAGACAAGTGCTAAGTAAGCAATTTTATGAACTCTAAGACACGTAGTCTAAGGGTATCACTCATAATTTTGCGTAACATGCAGTTTAAGGCTACTTCTAACATGAAACCACATTGTTACAGAAAACTTCTTACGTTTCCATCGACCCTTGATAATGAACTTTTCTCTTTATACGCTTTAAAATATCAACTATAACTATTTGTACAGATGTACTGTTTCTCATACATACAGAAACCCTAAGTGCTATGACTTCCTATTTTTTTCCAAGAGCTACTCTTAAGGAAGAAGGGATAATTACTAACTAATTTATGCTAAAAGATAAGGAGCATTGACTGCTTGGCAAGACGAAGAGCCCCTGCCCCACCCCAAATCCTCCATTTGAACATTCCATCCAAGTCAACATTCCCAACACCAACAGCTTTCTGGTTTGCACTTTTTTTTCAGATAAGCATTTTAACATCTTTAGACCACACAGAAAAATCAAGAATCAGAAAAAAGCTTTCCAAAACAAACCTGCACTTTTAGCAAGTCCAAAGGAACAGGCACACAAGCATGTCTCACAGCATATGCCGTGTCTAACCCAAACACTAAAAGCCTTGGATCCATTACCAAGAGGATCACAATGTGAAATCAAAAGACAGTAACACAGAACTATGTGTATCTAATTCCAGACACCTGTAGTTTAATTACATTTCACAACAAGGCAAGCATTGTTGCGATTCATTTGAACTTGAAAAAACAGTTATCACCAGTTTTGGTGAGTCAACATACACTAGTATCTTAAATCAATTCTGTGAACAATGAAGCCAAGTTTTCCTTTTCAGTAATTTTATTCTAATGTGAAACATGAAGAAACAAGCATCCAAAAAACTCCAATATAGTATGAAACTTTAATAAAAGTTGCTTAAAAAACAAAGAGCAAAATTTTAAAATAAACTGACTTGACTCCTAATCACACATCTTTCTGACATCAGGAAGAGTACGTTCAGACTTTCAGGAAAAAAAAGAAAGAAACAAAGATCTGCTGTTGAAACATTACTCCCAAAGACTGTTGAAACGCGTAACATGAAGCTTCAGAGACAGACAGTTTTATTAACAGGAGGCTTAATTTTAAACAGTATATACAAATCACATGACTTTTCCAAAGTTGGGACCACCTAGTAATCTGTCAAAACAAAATTATGCTAATGAATTACAGAAGCATCTGTGTAATGCAACCGCCTCTTTATTGAAGTACACCTTTATACAATCCTTCCATGGATTCCTGTACTGTGAAATCCTCTCGGGACGCAGCGCTGCACAGGTTTGCAAATCTCTCCTACACACCACATGAATAAAACTGTTGCCACTTGCACCTCTCAATTTTGCCTGCCCATACACTTCAGTGTTCCATGGTATGCAACACCAAAAGGCACTGTTCTTCTTTGTCAAAAAAACCCAAAAACAGTTTGAAGTTTACTATGTTTAAGTACAATGATTTGCAGGGAATAGCAGGCTTTTTTTTCAGGCAATGCCCAAGTCTTAAAATTGATCATAAGCCAAGCAAGGATGAAACAAAAAAATTCTACTTTTCACTTGTGTAATTACTTCCTTTCCATTTCTCTGTTTTTCCATGGAAGGTTTCACTGCACAACAAAGAAAATGGCAACTCTTTACAGACTTTGAATACAACAGCACAACTTTATTGCAAAAATATATAGTAAACTCAGTATTTTCAAGTTTTGGAGAAAAATAAATTTTATCTCTGAATTCACCCATAGCAGTAATTCACAAGAGAGTTGCTGAAGATACAAGTTTCTTTCATTATAACCTAATTTAAAACTTTATCTGGACTCCAATCTTCTAATAATCACCACTTTGGTTCTCTTAGCAGAGACTCTATGTGAGGAGTTCAAGAGACATGTGAGAAACACCAATATCCAACTAGTGTCAAAGATCCTTTCCCAACCGATTTGTGTAATCCTAACAAATCAAGCTACTTAAACAATAATGATTATTTTCAACTGCAAACGTTTTAAATGTACTGTAAAACTCATATGATTTATGTTTGAGGTTAGCTATACTTGTGGCAAAAGTCTTATTCTGCACAGTTATAATTGCAATATATAAATAACTAAAGGTTATACCACAAAGAACAGCTTGAATTTTACAGAACGATTCTGCTCATACTCATAGGAATTAGTTTGGTAGACACATCAGCAAAGGGCATAATTCAACTGTTCATACAGTGAGGATTTTGGAAAAAATAAAGATACATACACAAAACAATTGATCTGTGTACACTGAGAATTCATTCAGTTGCAGAATAAAATCAGGACTTTAAACAAAGCTTTGACCTGTGAACAAAGCAAATTCAGCCAGCTTTTAACCAAATCTAAAAATAGCTATCTATTTTACAATGGCTTACAAGAACACCACTGAAGAGCTTCACTGACTTCATCTATTTCCCTTATCCAAAACTATGTCAAACCAATCTCAGTTTCTCGATAAGCACTGTGTCCAGAAGAGTTTACCAAACTTTTATGACGAATAAGAATCTGTCCAGCTTCTCCGCGTATTTGTACGAGGAAAATCCACCGCACCTCTCTCCTCGCAGCGTTTCTCATGTAATGGCTAACCCAGTGCTCTGTCTTATCAAAACCAATCTGTTTTACAATTTAAACAATCCACAGGTTCTATCCTGGAAATACTATAAAAACCAATCCAGATGCATTTATCACAGCACTATGAATATCTATTCTACAACTACTTCATATGAACAGCTACCCTAAAACAAGTTTTACCTTTCTGGAGCCTATAGGCCTGTCATTTAAATCAACAACAGCTGCCATAGCTTCATCACGAGACTCAAATGCAACCATTGCTTCTCCAGTGGGCATGCCTTTTTCATTGTATTTTAAGCACACTGAACCAGGGATCACTTGGTAACCATAAAAGAAATCCAGAATTTCATCCACCGAAACAGTAAAGGGCATATTCTGCACTTTAATGACAGTTGGCCCTGGCTTCCCAGACCCTGTTCCAAAACCTGGGGGTCCACCAATATGTATGTTTCCTGGTCCAGGTCCAAACCCTGGAGGTCCACTTAAATGTCCAAGACCGGTAGCAATTGCTGGAGGACCAGCACCAAAGGCAGGGGGCCCACTTAAATTGCCAGGACCATTACCGAACGTCTGAGGACCCCCTGCAAAACCTGCTGGTCCACTCAAATTAGCAGGACCACCTGCAAAACCTGGTACCTCAATACTTGCACCAGGTAAACCACTAGCTGCAACTGTGGGTATTCCTGGTCTAGAATCAGGAAAGCCACCTATTCCAGGTGGTGGTAAAGGGGGACCAAACGTACCAGACCCGCTGAAGTTACCAGGGAAATTGAACGGAGGACCATTGTTTGCTTCTTTAGCATTTCCCCCCAAGAAGGCATGTTCATCCCCACCAGGGCCCTGTGCTCCTGGCACAGCTGCATTTCCCTGGATCGGTATTTTCAGGATCTTTTTCCCTTGAGACGGTGGGTTTCTCTCAATATCTCTCATTTCTTCTACAGTTATCAAACGCAAATTAACATCTCTTCCATTCAGTTTTTTACGGTGCAAACGCTCTGCCTTACGAGCATCATCTTCAGCTTTAAACTGAACCAGTGCTTGTCCTAAACCTTGCCCATTGTTATCAACAAGAATTTGTATAGAGTTTTCTTCTACTGCCAGTCCCTCTAGAAACTGAATTATTTCCAGTTTTGTTATATTGTATGGAATATTAGATATATGTGCACACAATTTTGGCAAGCCTGGTTCTCCCTCAGCGTTCATCAGGATTTCTCTCTGGTCATAGCTGAAGTTCTGCAATCTTTTACGAATCATATCTATCTTTTCTAACATTGCCTTTTTAGTAATTGGATGAACCTGAATGAAGCGATTCCCTATGTACTGCTTATGATGACACAAAGCTGCTTTATAATCAGCTTCATTCCTGAACTCAACAAACCCCTCTCCAATTGCCTTCCCATTAGGTCCATAAGCTATATAAATGCTGTCCTCAACTATATCCAGCTTTTTAAAAAAATCTATCACATGTTTGTTCTCCGATTCAAAGGGAAGACCTTTCAAATAAACACAGAAACCATGCTCATGGGGAGATCTCGACCGCGACCTTTTCTGTCCACTGGGAGATTTGGACCTAGGATGAGCCTGGGGAGGAGGATGTGCCTGCCCAGAGGGACCCATGGTTTGCTTGAAAGTTATGTGGCCTCCAGCAGCTACCCACTGTCTCTCTGTTGCAGGACTAACTTCAACATAGCGCTGAATCATCAGCATTCTGTTTCGCTTCAGTGCTTCAAATGTATCTTGAGGAGAAAAAAACTTAACTAGTCCATTTCCATTATTTCGACCTACATGATCCTTCAGCATATGGATTGCATCCACACGGAGCCCAAGGAAAAAGTCTTTCACATCAGATTCTGTTGCAGTAAAGGGCATTCCATGAACGCTGACATACAAATCATCTGGATTGATTGGAATTGGCTTGACACTACCTTGAGAATTCATCTGGATAGGATTTACAGGATTCATGGGACCAATAAACAATGGATTCAAGCCGCTGTTCATATTCACTGCTGCTCCAGACCCATTCATTCCAGTGGGTAAGGGTGCTACAGGTGGAGGATTCATAGGAGGCATTCCTGATATGGGAGGCAGAGGCGTCATTGGAGGTACAGGGGGCACAGGGGGTATTGGAGGAACTGGAGGAACAGGAGGCAGTGTGGGTACAGGAGGTGGAACAGGTATAGGGGGAATAGAAGGCATCGGTGGCAAAGATGGCATAGCTGGGATAGGAGGGATTGGTGGAGGAGGTACTGTGTTCATTGGGGATGCTGTGCTAGGTATAGTTGAGCTAAATGTTGGACTACCAAAGGTACTCCCAAGATTTGGAGGTGCAGTCCCCATACTGGCAGTAGAAAATGTGGATATGTTTTTATTGCTTTCATGCACCGTAGTAGAAGCAGTTACTACACTAGGAGAAGGATTATTAAAGTTAGGTACAGTAGTAGGTAAGTTAACCCTTCCACTCATTCCAGAACTAGGTGGTGGTCCCGACCTGCTAGCATTTGCTGGTGGCATATCTAGATTGGCAGTTTCAAAACGCCTACGACTGAGTTCTATCATGTTCTGCATTTCAGTTTTACTGCTCAGCAACAACGTTACTTTTGACCCTTTAATTGTACCACCTGTGCGCATCATACCAAGCCTTGCATCTTCATCAGTGGCAAAAACGATGAAAGCCTCACCCAGTTCACCCCCTACAATATGCACGCCCCCATCAGGAATGGTCAATCCAGAGAAGAAGTGGCGAATGTCCATGGTCCCCGCCACAATCGGGAGACCTTGCAAGCGGATGACCACAGCCATGCTGCGCTGAAACAACACACACCTGCAGATGAGAAAAGGCAACGGCTATGTCAGACTACTGTTCGTGACACCATGCAATTACCTACAGACACCATCTACTATATTTGTTTATATACACCTAAGAGCATCTTGCAAAGATTAAGCATGTTTATATCCCAAGTTCCTTATTCATGTTTGTTTACCTCATACAGACTGAAGTATTAAACATTTACCAACACAATCAGTATACATTTTGCACTAGAAATTCCAAAATAGCTGTTATACTAAGATCCACAAGTGTCAGTTAAAAAAAACAAAGGAACATCAAAAATCAGAACTATTACATCAGTAGTTCAATATTTTATGGAATGTAAGCAAAAGGAGTATTTTAGCCATGCAAAACAAAATTAATTTACTATACACTGATATGGTATCCACCATACGGGACAATGTGACTGAAAAATTCTGCACAGCTATGGGAAACAAGTTCCCTTTCATTTGGGGAAGGATTTTACCTCCTGCCAGGTGAAGACAACTAGAAACGTAACAGTGGGTTGAGTTATGAACAAAAACCCACTATGGACAACTAGCAACTGTGAGACTCACAAGACATCCTGACAAAGAGCATCTATATTATACTGACCTGATGTTTTTCTCCTAGCAAAGGCAAGAGGTCCAGGTGACCTGAAGCTTGCTATTATAAACTAGACCCAGACATTTTGTGACAATAGAGGCCTCACCTAGATTAAATTAACATCTATGCATATCTAGCTAGATATATGACCTTTACAATTTTCAAAACCAAGATATTTTTTAAGAATTGCAGATATTGCGTCTAGCATGATACCGTACGTCTCATGGCATAATGTTACATCTCAGACATAAGTAAATGAATTTTACCTCCACAGCTGCCATCAGTAGATGCTTAAGGTAATTCTGAACAGCTGGATCTAGACAGTTACCTCGTGACCTCAGAAGTCTAAGGTCGTATCAGAGACGAAGACAAAGAGGAAACTAGATACTTGTCATTTATTCAAACCTTCAGCAAAGGCTGAAAGCATCTTATTAATAGTATTAGCACAATTCAACAGTTCAGAAGCCAGTCTCTCATCCTAAACCATCAGCAATAGCAACATGCTTCACCTGAACCACTTCATCTCTGAAACTTCTTGACTTCCTAAGAACAAGCCAGCTCAGTATCTGTATGGAAGATCTCCAATGCTCCCATAAGTCACATACAAATAGTGTTAACTCAGCATTCGAAATCAAGCACGAACCAGATCACAGAATCACAGAACTGCTCAGGCTGGAAAAGACCTTAAAGATCAAGTCCAACCAGATGCCCCAATGCAACACCACAAAGCCATGCATCAAAGACTCCTGGCCATTACCAAATATCTGACCAACTACAATCAATAACTATCTCCCAACAACTCAGCTATATCCCAGCATACAGTCAAATCTCTAAGTTGGCTCTATCTGCTTGTCCAAGTCATCCAAACGCTTTAGAGACAAGCCTTGAATGACTAGGTAAAGCCACAATTTAACCAGGTAAGGCTGAATTCAGCACTTAATGAAAACAAGAGTAACAATTCCTCTACGGGGTGAAGAAGCAACAATTCTTTGTTTGCATGACGGAACTTCAGATTACTAAAATGAGTCCTTAAGTATTCTGTTCTGTTGACCAACACACCAGAGCTAAACCCTTCAACACATTAATGAACTCAAGCAACATCCTGGAGTATTACAGGGCACTGCCCCACAACTAGTCGACACCAAAAAAATGTGGAGGACCTTTCTCCCTCAAGGAAACAGCAAACAAGCCCATTCACACCGAGTCAGCTCTGCTGCTCTAGTCGCTGTGAATGAATATCGGACCCCTTACTGCACCATCCTGAAAGAGAGACTAGAACTTACAATACAAACATAAGAAGATTTAAAAAAAAGAAAATCCCTATTCCACCAGGGGAAGATAACAACAGAAAGGCAAATATATACTAAGCTTTGGGGATAACTTTTTTTGAAAGCAACTTTCCTATCTCCATGGTGAGGTAACAGAAGCAACATCCTTGCCTTTATCTCTTATAGTGGAATTGCATTTAATCTGAAAATAAAATTCATTGCCCAGTCATTTTCCAACAACAAAATAACTTGCCCATGAGAAAAAAAAAAACACAACAGGTCAAAGTAAGGACTATTTATGCTATCTAAACATGTAAAAACGTATCTAAGACTTTTTGCACTGTTTTAAAAAGCAGTGTTTTACAATGACTCTGTAATTTTATTTTAAATTTACCTAGCATTGATGACAATCTCTGAAATTAAAGTTAAAATGAAAATTCTTCCTCCTTTAAAGAAGCTATATTAAAAAGTATTGTAAACCCAAGGTTTACTATGTTGTGCTACAGGATTGCTTTTGAATTAGATGATCCTGAGGCAAGCAAGCGGTATAAAAGCATCCCTGGGCTTTGCACCTATGCTTCCAAAACTGGAATACTACTAAAAGCAAATCTTGCCAGGAGGTTTAGATTTCTTCTACTACCTATTATACACAGAAATTAGTTTCAGAAATTTTTATGTATCAGAAGTTAAAGACATTTGAAGTTTCTCATGTTAAATGGGAGACTACTTTTAGCTATTTCCTTAATGCAAAAGGGATGACAATCTGATATGGCCATTGGTTGAACAAAGGCAACTGAGGAAAGTGTTTGTACTGAGGTCTGCTGGTTTGGAACACCTTACATTCTTTAACAGAACTGACACCTGCTAGATAACTGCATTTATGAACGATTTCATTAATCCAGCCCAGAAGACAAATCAAAAGATAAAGTCACTAAAGAGTTCAAGCATTTGAACATTTACATAATTTTTGGGATAATGCAAGTCTTTCAGTTTTGCATTAAATTCAGAACTTTATAACTAATGCTAAGGGAGTCCTTGAAGTCTCGTTACTAAGCACGCTATTCAGATCCACTAAATCACTGTTGAGAAAAAAACCCAAAGAGCTGCTTAGGCATATAGTCACTAAAAAAACTATCTGCAATGACTTCAGTGTAGTTAATTCAACACAGAATATTAAGCAAATGCTTGCTTAATATTAAGCAAGAGCTGACAGTAACATGGTCTGAATAAAAAGATTTTTAAGGAGTTGACTAATCAAGTATTTTTGACAAAGGAATATCTTGTCAACACGTAACACAGGTGCTTCATTTTTTCAGAATTTCGGTGCTTAGACAAAGCAGTAGTGTCACTTCTGTGATTTAAAGAAAAATCTCAAGGACCTAAAGGGCCAGATTTTTAATTTCTAAACGCTCACAAACCACATTTTTTCCAAAATGCACTTAGGAGACAATAACCCACTTGCTCAAATTTTCCAAGTAATGAAAATGCAAAGCCTGCTCAAATATTTCACTTGCAAAGACCAACACACGCAGAGGCAACATTCACTTCAGACACAAAACAGGCCGCACACCAGTTCAGCAGGCACTGAAGGCTTTTTGTTGGGCTGTCAGACATGTTCTCAGGCTGCCTGCTTTTCTCCTGGTACAAAAAGGTACTTCAAGGCAAAAGTGGGTTTTCTTGTCATTTTGTGTGTTTGGTGTATTTGTGGAAGGACAACACTCTAAGGGTGTACTATGGACAATCCATCCCCATTAGCAAGCCGCGATCAAAGCTGAAGATTAACAGGCGGTTGACAATCAACCTGATTCAACTCATTTGATGAATCTTAACATGACTTGACAGTAATATCTTTAAAAATGCTCATGTTACACTGAAAAAAAAAGTTGTAAAAGATGACAATACTACTTCTCTCATCAATATGCCAGTCAGTAAAATAAGAGTAATTTGGGTCATACATATACATTCATAAGCACACCAGACTAGCCTTTTAAGATGCATGGATTTTGCAATAGAAAAGTTCAGAAGATTCAACCTAGCCCCTGCGGAGTAGTAAAGTACAGTACCCACATGATACACACACACACACACTTGGCAATTCTTGGGTGAAGACTAAGAACTGCAGAAACACTGGTACTGGAGGAGGAATTTTAAGTATAAGACTGTTGCAAAAGTTAAAAACTGCAAACTACAGTTTTGTCTTTTACTTTTTTTAAGGCTAAGATCAACCTGTTATAGTCATCTTTGAGCCAATTTGAAACTATCTGATCGCTTTAAGTGCTGCAAAACCTAATCAGAACCAATTGATGTACACTCCTACACTCCAACAGTTACAAACACACAGACTTGTGGCCTGCAGCAAAGTAACTGCATTTTCCAACAGTGCAAAATAACTGGGAGAGTGTTCCAGACTACCACATGCTGATGAAACAACAAAACATTAGTTTGGCACAAAATTCTGTTTACAAGAAAAACATTGCCAAAACCACCCTCACCAGTGGTGAGTAGACAAGCTACAGATTAATTGACCCAAGTCTTTTGACACAAATTCACAGATTCCAAAAGCTTCAAGTGTTTCTTAGGATATACTCAATATGCATTTAAAGAAGTCTTCAATTCAAAAGCTCTTACCTGCAAAGACAGATGTTTTTTTTCTTAACAAGTAGCAGAAGCCAAGCCAATCCTGTGGGCAACCAATTAAAACCAACTTTTAGACTGCAATAAAGAATAAATGGAGGCAAAAATCAATGCAGGCAACACAACAGCAGTAACAGTCCACAAAGAACTGTATACATAGAATTTCAAACCTGCAACCACCACAAGGCACTGCAACATACAAGAATCGTAAGGGTGCATTTTCTATATGTTATCTCTATATGAATTGTTGGCAATTGCATTGTAGAGCTTTTGTATGGTTTCAAGACATAAATATGCCCTCCACAAAGAATACAGAAAGAACCAGAAAACATTTAAAGAGTCTTTCAAATTTTCCCATCACTAACAGGTGAACAAATCTCTCTTTCAAAGGCAAAAAACAAGAGTTAAATACTTGAAAGCCCTGAATTTTACCAAACCCTTGCTCCATCAATAATGATACTCCTTCCTCCAACTGTGCATCTACTTACTCGAACAAAGCAACTTAAGTAAGCCATACCTCAGAAAACCGCCCTAGAGCTGCAGGTGAAGAATTCTTCAAGAGTTACACTAGCTGGTGACACCAAATGACATTTCACAGCCACGTCTAGGCAGTCAACTCCACAGAGCACAGAGTAAGAATTCTCATAAGATACTCTATTTTCATTTGTAATCTGCCATTTCATTACCCAAATCCTGATCAAATGCCCATTTTTTTCATCCCTGTATAAAAATTACCTTCCCAGGATTACAACTCAACAAAAAAGCCAAGCATTTTAAGTGGCAATGCATGTATTTTGTATTCAAAGATGGGATGGAAAACCTTTGCTCTTTCATTACTTGGCAGACCACCTCACACTAAAACTGTGATTCTTTGGGAAGCCATTGAGGAATGACTCTCACTAAGAAGAGATAACTGCCTCCTCCGCACACAACCCCAACAAGCTGGTTTCAGTTACAAGCATCATTACCAAAGTGAACTTAGAGCAAGAAGTACTAACAAACCCTTCACAAACTCCCTAAGAGAGGGAATTAAAACAAACATAGATATTCGCACATCTTCCAGGACATTAGTGGCAGACTTACAAGTGAGAAAGATACAACTACACTATACAGACTTATATTAAAATGGCAAATGCATTTAGAAAAATAAGACTTTTGTTTATTAGACCTTTAAGAGAAACATGCAATCCTATATTAGAAGGACTCAACTATATATTTCCATGTATAGCAGTGTCAATCAGCAGTTCACAAAGAAAGAAAGAAATGTAATCACCTGAAAAACCGTTTCATGCACAAACACACCTGCTTCAAGCAGCAGATAAACCTTTCATGCACAAGGAAATTCCCATTTAGAAGAAAACCCGAAACCATTAGATGGATTTCTAGTATAGCAACCACAGTGTTGCATACGTTCCTCTTCACAACACTGAAAACAAGCTGAAGATTTGCAGTAGACTACGACAACACAAACAAAACCAGGCAACATTCAGAAAAGGTGCAAACTCCACTCTGCTATGTTTAACTTCTCCACCAAACACCATCTACTTTTCAAGTCTCAAATCTCTTAACTTTAAAGAAAACCATCCATGCCTTCTGTAGGTAAAAATATCCTTTCCAAACAATGGAATATGCAAGAGCACATTAACTAGACAAGCACTGGCCAGAGCACAGGTGTTCCCACATAACGCTGACACCACACCTCTGGGAGCTCTCCGGAGAAACTTCACAACACCCGGTCAGCTGTACAGAAAGACTCAGCATCCACTGGACACACAATCGATTAAACCAGAGGAATCCACCAAGGAAACAACCGGCCGATTTACCTGCCTAACCCCAGTAGATCAAGGTGGGGAAGCAAACCACTAAGAATAATAGGTAAGTTTAAGAGTGAGTAAAACCAGAGCTATGAGGTTTTTTCGAAAGAAAATTCACATTGTGTATTTCTGGGACCCATTTGAACGCTGATTCGGTTTTTTTCTGGGAAAAGTGGCTTTAAGTTGTTTTTTTTCGTTTATAATGGGGGGGCGGTATTTTGTTTGTTGCTGTTTGGTTTCTTTTTTTTTTAACAGAGCTGATTTTTACTAGCAGAAGCGAGCGTTACTTTACTGAACAGCAACTTCGCTGGTCTTTACAGGGTACCCCCGACGAGCGGTGGCAGCGCCGCAGACACCGGGGACCTTCCTCCCCACAAAGTGCGGGGTTTGCCTCGCTTCGCCCCCGGGGCCGGGCAAGGCGCAGCCGCCCCGCCAAGCACCCCCGGGACCAGACCCGCGGGGGCCCCGCGCCGACAACGGGACCGCGCAGCTCCCCGCCGCATCCGGCCTGCCGGGCGCCGCTCCGGACC
>VZTH01016970.1:100775-121412 GCA_013397815.1 Aleadryas rufinucha
CCGCGCGCGGGCGGACGGCGCGTGCGCCGGGGCGGGGGGCGGGGGGCGCGCGCCGCTGAGCGCTGCCGCTGAGGGAGCGGGGCCTGGGGGAGAGCGGCGGAATCCGAACGAGGAAAAGAACCGAGAGCGGCTCTTTCTAACTTCTTGACTTACGACCAGACTGCAGAGTTAAAATGAAAGATTCCCGGGGGCCGATGCCCCGTGCTGTGCTTGTCCTTGGCTTGACTGAATACAGCACCGATAACCGGCAGTGCCCTGAGCAGAGCGATCCCCTTTGGGTTCTCCATCGCTGCGCTTCAGCGGACACAGGCACAGCAGTACCAGCCATTTCCAATGTAAAAAAAACCTGTTTAGTCTTCTGCAAGAAACGGATAAAAATAAATCATTGCCGCCCTTTGCAAACACTTTCACAGCAAATTTTGGAGTTCAACAACTTAGTTAACTTTGTCCCTGGTTTCTGTTAAGGGGTGAAAACCAACAAACTTTCATGGTTGTACTCTCCTGAGGCAGAGAGATCCAGCCTGGGGCTACTCAGCAGCGTAATAATCCCCACTCTATCATTTCTTTTCCTGTATATCCCCTCTTTCTACTCCCAAATTCTACTTTACTACTCTCCTCCCCCCCCAAGGCAACAGCTCACACTTGTTTATCTTCTCCCCTTAACCCCAGTTTTTCAGATTTTGTATTCTATTTGGTATGATGAATAGATGGCCTGAAAATACCAGTTCTGCCAAGCTAATATCTCCTTTTTGTCTTGGCAGGTGTGCCATCTACTTACACACCTCTTCTTGATTGCTGTCGGCAGTATCCAGCAATGCACCTTTCTATAGCACTAGTGACAATAGGCAGGGTTGGCTGTCACCAGGCACCCCAACACAGCCAGAAGAGCAGGTGATTGAAGTCACCAGAGGCAGCAGCAGCCAGGCTTGGCGGCTTCCCTGGAGAGCTGGCTGCATAAGACATGCGAGGGGGAGCAGGAGCATCTGCAGCTCAGGGCTTCACTCTGCGACACCACAGCACTTTCCAAGCTGCACCAACCACCCTGCAGTGGGGAGACGGTGAAGGATAACAAAAGGACACTGCTGGAACACCCCAGGTCAGAGGAAAAATAAGACTTTTCAGCTTTTGCGCAATGTGATGAGTCACCACATTGCTTTTTGTTGCTCAAATAAAGTATGGGGAAGAGACTTGTGAGGTTTACTGTGTGGACCATTGTGGTAGGTTGAAACTTAGTTGATGGATAAGTTGCTCCCCCAATGAGAGGGCTAGGAACGCCTCTGCAATCGCATATTTAAAGAGAAGCAAGCGCGAGAAGTTCCTCTTTAGTTCCTGCCTCAAGAACCGAGGGGTGGCTGGAAGTGCAGGGCCCCGGGCCCCCAGCCCGGGCCGGGGCCAGGCCCCCTCCCCTCGAGCCCCAGTGCGGCGGCGTGGGGCCGGCCCTCCCCGCCAGGGCAGAGCTGTCCCGGCTCCCCGCCAGGGCAGAGCTGTCCCGGCTCCGCGCCAGGGCAGAGCTGTCCCAGCTCCGCGGGCAGTGTGGGACCGAGACCACAGGGCCGAGATGGTCTGAAGCCACCGAGACCCCGCACGGAGCCGCAGGGGCCGCCGGGGCTCCTCTCCCCTTCCCCCCCGCGGCCGGCACAGCCTGCACTGAACCGAAAACTCCACGCGCCGCAGCCGACAACGACAACCTTTGCTTTCATGTCAGCGAGGAGGAAAGAGAAAGTAAAGTCCCGTGGGATGAAGCTGAACATGGCGACTCCAAGGTCAGAAACAGAAGAGAAGGGCGAGACCACGTGAGATGGAAGCTGACTGACGGCGGGAAAAGAGGGCGGTCGCACTTCTGTGCGCAGAGCTTAAAGATGCTTCTTGCAAGCTGTAGGAAAAAACTTTAATCCATTTGGAAAAAACTTGCAGGGATGGAAAATCCTTGTGTAGCCTGTGATTTTTAAAGAGGAGCCCACACGAGGCCATATAGAAGTTGTAGGAAGCTGTTAAAGAGAGGCCCACGCCAGGCCACATAGAAGTTGTGAGAAACTGTTAGAGATTCGAAGCAGAGAACCTTTGTTTTCAGGCTCAGATAACTCATTCTTGAGACAAAAACCCCATGGTTTTTTTTGCTGTGGACCGTGACTTAGCAGTGTGGGAAGACTGCGAGATTCATTTTTCACTTTTCACTTTTTCACTTCAACGGATTGTTTTTTCCAGGCAGACTGATGGTTTGTGAAAATTCTATAGCACAGCAGAAGAATCTCTTTTTCCTTAAGTGTAAAAAGACTCTTAAAAGAAATGCAATTCTGACCAAATCCCATGTTATGTTTTGTTATCCTTTGTGCAAGTTGGTTAAAAAGAGAAAGGCACTAGAGAAAAAAGGTGTTTAAAGGTTTGCTCTGATTTGTTTTCTTTTTTTCACTTTTTCATTCTGTTAATGATAAATTTTTCTTTATATTACAACTGTTTAAGTGTGGACCTGTTTTGCCCTGAAATTCCTTTCTGTTTTCCTCAATAAATTCATATTCCCCTTATGCATTTAATTGGCTTTCGTGTGCTTGGCGCTTAACTGTGTTAAACCACGACAGCCATCCAAAAAAAAACCAAAACAGGACCAAGCTCCATAATCCTCAAGGGGCCTCTAGACTGTGTCTGTATAGACTCCATGAAGGCATGTTGAAGAGCAAATCCCAATGCCCTGGACGCCTGCTGCAAACCAGCACATGTCCTTGCACCTGAAGTGTTCTGGTCTTTGCTTCAGCTTGGAGCAAAGTCTAGAACAGATGCCCACGACAGACTACATCAACAAGTCTCCAACTGTCTTCTCAGCCATGCCCAAATTTTCCTGGGAAAAGAATGTCTACTTCACTCAAGACTAAGAAGCAGATTGGTTGTAGGGCGGATGAATGGGAACAAAATCCTGGACTAGTATTAGTACTAGTATCAGTAGTATTAGCAGCATGCCAAGGGACCACGGCTGCCAAAGACAAGTCAGCAGCATGATGCAGTTAGTTACCAACAGCAGGAGGAAAGTTATCTATGGAAAGCAAAACATGGATAGACAGAGGGTTAAAGGACAAGGGATCACGTAACCATGTTGTTGCAGTGCATGTGGCTGTCTTAAAGGCAGATCAAAATCCAGAGTCCTGGTGGACAGGCACCAAGGTCTAAGGCTCAGCCCCTTACACCCAGCTTCTGCATGAGTTCATGCTTATTCATTACTCCTGTTTAATATGCATCATTTCTAGAATTCTCTTCTGTATTCGATGCCCCATTGGCTCCCTGTCCTGGTTCCCTCCTCCTTGTTATCCCCATTGGTTGTTGTATTGTTAATTCCTCCCCCTAAGTCGATCCCCACTGGTTGTTTCCCTTTGCTCCACCCCATATAAGACCCTCAGACCCTCATTCCCCCCTGTCATTTGTCCTTGGATTTACTTGCAATAAATGGAAGGAACAAAAGATCGCTCTCTCATCCTTTGCCTCTGCTGACGCTTTTTCACCACCTCTGTTTGGGGCTCGCTCCTTGCAAAGGAGCCGGCTTTCTCCGTGTGCTGCAGCTACCACGGACATCTGCAGCTACCGCGGACATCTGCAGCTACCGCGGACATCTGCAGCTACCACGGACATCTGCAGCTGGACACCGGGCGGCCTCGGGCAGCCCCCAACAGCATCTCCATGTCCAGTGTTTTCCCTCTAACATGCATGTGGGGGAAGGCAGGCAGAGAAAAACAGCTTTAGAAAAGAATGGGATTTGTCTTTATTAGATACTAGGAAACCATTGGGAGCACACTAATTTGTGTCTCCTTTACCTAAACCAAAACTGAAGAAAGGTTAGGTATGCAACTAGGGGAAGAAAATCTACACAAGACATTTTAAAGTAAAGCTTGAGGGAACCAGCATCCACTGTGCCAATTCCATGTTTGAAATAAATATGTTTTCCTCCTTGCAATATACTTTTGCTGCACCATTAGTCTTGAAGCATTACCCCAAATCCAAAGTTCTTTGCTTCTCCAGACCCTAAAGGTACCTTTCCATAAATACAGCCTCTGAGTTCAGAAGAGCTGATCCTTGAATATCAGGGCTCCTCTTCCCTCCGGGGCATTATCCCATAGTACTCTATCAGATCATAGTACTCAAGCAGATCTCTGATGAGTCCAAAGTCTGCTCTCCTGAAGTCCAGCACAGTGAGCTTGCTTCTCACCCTTGTCATTGCCCCAAGGATCTCAAACTCCACCATTTCATGGTCAGTGCAGCCCAGGGTGCCCTTGAGCTTCACATTCCCCACTGCCCTGTCCTTGTTGGTGAGAATAAGGTGGCATAGCACCTTTCCTCATTGTCTCCTCTATCACTTGGAGAAGGAAGTTGACATCAGTGTACTCCACGAACCTCCTGGATTGCATGTGCCCTGCTGGGTTCTCCCCCCAGCAGATGTCAGGGTGGTTGAATTCCCCCAAGAGAACTAGGGCTTGTAAATATGAGGCCGTTTCTATTTGTCTGTGATGACCCTCATTGGCTCATCTTCCTGGTCAGGCGGCCTGTAGCAGACCCCCACTGTGATGTCACCTGTCCCTGCCCTCCGTTTAATCCTGACTCCTAGACTCGGTGAGCTCCTCATTCATGCGCAGGTGGAGCGCCGTGCACTGCCGCTAGCCATCGACAGAGAGTAACACTGCCTCTCTTCTCCCCTGCCTGTATCCTTCCATTACAACTCTCCCGTCACAAGAGTCATCCCAACAGGTCTCCCTGTTGCTAATAAGATCACAGCCCTGCAGGCACATGCACAGTTCTAATTGAAATACTCACTTCAGATGTCTTTTGCATTATTCACTGGGTGAAGGGCGGAGCCTCGAGGAGTGGGGGGATGGGCGCAGGACCCGTCCTTCGGGGATTCTCCAAGTGCAGCAAACGGGAGAGCTCCTGGCTCGGAGAGGCCCCAGCACAGGGAGGTCCCCGCAGCCCAGGAGAGCCCCAGGGGTCCCACTCAGGGCTACTGTTTATAGGGCCACAAGAGATGGGCTTCAGTCACAACAACGTTTCATCCTGACCCCACTTCTGGTCGAAAACTTTATTTTAAAGTGGGAGAAGAAGAATATTACACCATTCAGGAAAAGAAGTTTCCAAGGCTGTAAAAAAGAAAAAAATTAAAAGAACCAATTCAGGAGCTCATTGGACAGCAGCAGTTCTGATAAGCTCAAGAGGAGCTGAGCCCAAGGGCTGTTCATCAAGGCCAAGGCCTGATGCCTTAGGTTTTAACTTTTATATTTTTCAAATCCTGTACTGCCCAGTGTGTAACTCTGAAGTTTCGTGTGCCCTGTTAGCTGCTGTTCTCTCACGCTGGTTAGACATAACAAACCTCTCTAGGTTTGCTCTTCAAGGACACCTTGATTGTCCCAGGCCCCAAAATGTGTAAACTAAAGCCTTTGAAGAGGAGGGGCAAACCTGGGGTAATTACATCATTAACTGAAGTTATAATTGGAGAATGAACCCTGATATGCAAATGGTCCAAACTTATAAAAGTGTGAAGAACCCGTGACCCAGGGTCCATCTTGGGTGGAGCCTTTTGGCTGCCCAGGGTGTACCTTTGAAGGCCCTTCAGATAAATACCTACTTTTATTCTCATTTTTGTCTAGTCTCTGTTTTCAGGTAGCCACTTCAAGGCATCAGCCTAATGAGCATTTTTCAGATCATGGTGGAGCCTGGGGGAGGATGATGCACCACCATACATTGGCATCCAGCTGGTAAGAGTGGGATAGACTGAAGTTCCCCTCCCCCAAAGGCTTTACTGCATTCAGTGAGGTACAGCTAGATATTCATCCTTGGCATTACTTCTTTCTGTCATGGGGGAAAGTATCTCCACTATGCATTTTTCCTCATCTTGTCCTGTAAACATTTCAAATAAACATTTGTTACTAGTATGAATGAGTTTCCCTAACCTTTACATGTAGAATTTTTATTTTAAATCTTATCACATAAGAGGTGGTCAGAATCTTCAAGATTTGGGGCTCCCTTTTCTTCAAAATAACCACAATTTAAGCTGTTTGAGTTTTAAAAAAAAATTAGCTCAGATCAGGCATTGAGTTTGAGAAGAATGACTCTTCAAAAGTCGAATGTCAACTCGATGACAGCGAACTTCTAACAGTGTTTGCAGAAATTTATCCTTCTCTGTTGCCTAATGAAAGCTGCAGTTCAGCAACTTACTGATTGTCCTGCATGGTTCACCCAGAAAGATGGATCTGAAAAGACTGACAGTAGCCACGTTTAATTCTTATCTGTAATTTTTTATCATTCTGAAAACACAAAGAACAATTCATGAACATATATTTCTAAAACATGCCAGGAGAGCATGTTATCACATTCTTAATCCAGAAAATATATATGGCCCAAGGATGCAAAAAAGAGTACATACAACACCGCAAAAACATGTTTATGCATATGGTAGTTTTAAAAATGTTGTGATGTAATATAAGGTGCCAGCACGATAATATTAAAACTGCTAGAGCTAGTCATTTCAAATAGAACAACCATGGATTAGCTTTGCATTACAAACAACTAAATCTGTCCTCAGTAACACAAAATGCACAAGCTTCTGTAACACAATCCATCTTGTGAGATTCAGCTTTGGCTTTTACACCACACGGTTGATCCTCGAGGTAGATTCCATCCCAAACTGAAGGTGTACATATTGTCTATGGGGTATATCAAATTCAGCAGCTAACACAGCATCCACCAAACAACACAACTAATTTGAGAGCTCTTTGTTTATGCACTGAAAAAAAGGCACTTTGCCACACAGGGTTCGGTATCTTACTGGAAAGATCACCAAAGGTAAGAAAGAAGAAACACTGATACGAATTAATCTCATCAAAACCTCTTTAACAGATACTTCTCCCAGCACGTGCAGGGAACGGATGCCCATGTGAGTCTCTTGTGTCAGACAATGCAGTCTGTGAGACAAAGAAAACTTCAGTGCCAGGTGTTCTTACCTCCAGACAAAATATACCGGCTGAACTGGGCAGACTCCCTGCAGTGACAGAAACCAAGGGCCCACAGAAAAACCAAGTAACAGCAAAGGGCTCATGACAAGAGGAGAAAAAAAAAAAGAAAAAAACCCCCCAAAACCCAGACTGCCTTAAGACAATGCACTGTATCTGCTCTCCCCACCACCTCTACTACTCATGCTCCCACCAAACTGGTGCTGCCACCAAAGCTGACATATTCTGTGTATCCCCTCTCCCAGTCATTCAAGTTTTCTTTCCTCACTGAGAAAAAAATTGCATGGAAAAAACCCAATTGAGGGGACAGCAAAGTGCATCGAGATTGTATCATAAACTCTGGAACACAGAAGAATCTTTTGAATTAATGCACACACACACACACACACACACACACACAAAGATGCACACACAAAAAACCAAGGAAAATGAGCCAAAAATACTCAATTTCAGAAAAAAATTGTTCTTAACTGCACATACAACTTATCTGTGAAGGCACATAGCCATACTGAGGCATCCCTTTCCTCTAGAGATCCAAGTGTCCTCCTATCCGAGAATTTCTTGCGATACAAGGCATTTGAGAGGCAAAACCCAGCTAATGTTGCAGGATACCCACCTCAAACAACAAACTGGCAACAGGTCTGTGGTGCAAACACAACAGTGACTTGGGATGAGTTACACTGAGAAGCAACCTCTTGCCAGGATTCACTGGCCTGGGAGTAATACACTGATTTAATTTTCTCATTAGATAATATATTTCTGAAAAAATTACGTTTTAGTATAAATTTCTGTATGTCAATAGAAACACAATGGGTGTTGGATCAGCCTGCCTTTCTCCATGATAAGGAGATTTTTGGCTTCTTAGATTTTGTGGTCTGAAAGGGTAGTCCTCCTTTCAAATTGCAAGTGTCAGAATTCACAAGTGCTGCATAATTTGCTCAAGACTGTACAGAAAAATGCATTTTAATCCACATCTAGTCCATGGATAGCAGTGTTTTCTCAGTGCTGAGTCCATTTAATGCTTTTGAGGTCAATTCCATCCTGCACCATTTCCCAGAGCGGGCTGTAAAGGAAAGGAGAAAAATGAGGCCTAGCTAAAATGCACAGGACATCATCAATGGTAATTAAACAGACAATTTTATCAATGACACAAGGAATTAGGAGATATCTATCTGCCTGTCTTGCCCTTCTGGAGGTCAGTGAGCTTCAGGTGATCAGTCCTCAACTGTGTCCTCAACCCAAAATACACGAGGTGAGAGGGCATGTGCTCCACCTCATTTCCTGCTCCCACTTTCAGCATAAAGCACTGCTGTCTCTGAGACTGAACCCTTGCATTTTCACTGTCCAGCTGAGTCCCTTGTCTTTCAGTTTCACCAGAATAAAACAACTTATCAATACATTAACTCAGTAATACCATCTCTGGCTTAAAACCTCCTAGGTACTGCCCTATGTGCCAGCCCTACTCATATTCTTCCTCTGACAAAGGCAGGATCTGAGAAAAGGTTTGGTGTCATATTTGTTTCCTTAGAAATTTGTCACTAATGTTAAAATCAGGCCCCTACCAACTTGGGGGACACTGTTTGCTGATATAGAGAAACACCACCAGATTTTTGAAGCAAACAATTACTTTCAACTAAATAAATCCAATTTTTCCCATGATTATCACACCTAAGAAGTCTTTGTGTTCAGCAAGACAATGTCTCACCTCATTTCTCTCAGCCTCTTCACGTGCTGTATGCACTTCTGCACTGTATAATCCACTTCTTCTTCGGTAGTGAAACGACCAATGCCAAACCTAAACCAAAAGAAAATCATTAAGGAACTGAGTAACAGGTATATGGACAGGGTGGAACAAATCTACCACTTACTTTTATCAGGGAAGAAAAATATTTGGAAGCATTAGGGCAGACCATTCCACACACCTTATAGATGAGTGAGCCAAGTCTTCATCTGTTCCGATTGCCCGCAAAACATAGGAAGGCTCCAGAGAGGCTGATGTGCAAGCACTGGGAAAGGAAAGGCAGGGAAATGTCAGACTTCTGCTCAATCTCCTCCAACAAAGAACAGGTCACTTACCTCTTTACAACAACCTGTATCAGCTTCCCCAGCTTCCTAGAAACCACAAGTGAATACAAGCAAGTAAAGCGATATTTCTGCTACTGAAGAAAAAAGAATACAAGGGGCAGGCATTAGCGAGAAATGAGAGTAATAAATTAGGAGCATAAGGAAAGGAGAGGGAATACAGATAATACACAAGAATAAACACAATGCCACATAGAAGCAGGAGGTAGTTGAAGTAGAGGCTGTGAAAAAAAGACAAAGACAAAAACTATCCAGAGAAGGTAACACACCAGGAACATAAAAGGAAAAAAAATAAAAGACTTCACAAGCTGCTGTATGCAGCAGAACAAATAAATGAAAAACAGTGCACAGAGGGATCCAGAGCAAGGTGACTGCAGTTGTCAATAGAGAGAGCTTCCACCTTGCAGCAGCATCCAGAACTGGTGACATGCTGTGACTCAGGTTTTACAGGTAGCAACACGCAGTGCCAATCGGAGAGCTGAAACAGCTCCCCACTGCACAAAGCAGAGACTCAGAAGAGTTCTTCACATAACAGAAGTGTTTGGCTTCAGAGACAGTCATGTGGAGACTTGTTCTTCCTGCTCATGGTGCCAACCAGTTTCTAATTAGGATATGCTGACCACTTTGTTCTCAAAGGTGAGGGAAGGAGGGGGGAGCATCCTTACACTCCACTCATTTCATCATAAACATCAGCTTTGTCTTGGTAACAAATATTACTCGTCACTCCTGTAGTCAGGAGGGCTCCATAAAAGCACGTGCCATTTTCTTTCTTGCTTTTGCATTTAACACAGGAACTGTGAGCTGATTTAATTCAGATACATGCCCAGCCTCACTAACTGCAGTTAAAACCTGCCAAAGGACAGAAGTTGCTCAAATGTTGGTGGCCTTTAGAATGAAAGTGTCACCAGTACAAATCGAGGCTACTCAGTTTGCAAGGCTAGTAGGCAGGAATTTCTGGGTTAGTTTTTGTGGTTTTGTGGAGGTCTTTTTGTTAGGATTTTTTTTTGGTTGGTTTTGTTTGTGGTTTTGTTTGTTGTTTTTTTCTTCCAGGATAAGTAAATTTGACCTTCAGTTGAAATGTGTCACTTAAACACCACCTTAGAATGTAATCAATGCCAGGAGGCTGACTCATTACCTGAATATGCAAATATTCAGAGGAGACTACTCCTCAGCTTTTAGCTTCATTAGCAGATGCTATTTTCTCTCAAAAATACACTGCTATCCTTCCCATACATTCCACTTACCTTCCTGAAGACAGAGCCACATCTTTCAGAGCCATCAGAAGACTCTCCCCTTCCACATAAGCAAAAGATAAATTGATGCATCCTACATACAAATAAATGAAATAGAAAAAAAAATCCATCAACTAAAATCTCAGGCAAATTGTCCCCTGCAAGGCAGGACTTGCATCATGTGCTCAAGTGCATTATTCAGCCCCAGCCATTAACACCAAGGAGCCAGACAGTACTAATGGGCTCAGAATCTTGCTTGAGTTACCTGGATAGCGGTGCTCTTGATCTCCATTCATCACCACATCAGGAACTTCACTCATTATTTTTGTAACCAGTCGTTCTGCCAGTTGTGAGATTCGCTTATGGTCATACTAGCAGAGAAACCAGAAAAGACACAAATAATAAACAGTGTACAGTCTGACCTCACTCAAACTGCTTTGTGTCACCAGCTGCAAGCAGAATTAAGTAACTGGGTTTGGCCAGACAAGGAAAAGAACACAGCTGAAACTTAAACTGTCAAACTTCACCTGCTCTAGACACTGTTTTAAAAGAGAATAACCACTTGGCTCCTAGCTAGCTCAGTCTTCACAAATGTTTCAAACATTCAGAAAGATCTACATACACAAGCTGCCAAACTGACTTTCATAAAAGCACTGAGTTCTTTGTGTTGAAAGACAAGTTAGGCAATGCAGAAGATGATGCATTTTGCACAAGAAAGGGCATCTATTATGGCAAGTGCCTCTTATTTCCCTGGAGCTCTCTAACCATACCACAGAAAGACATAGACTTGCAAATTACTATGAACTCAGCTTTTACAGTAAGTAACCTGCACGGTGAGAACTGCCCACGTGCAGTGTCTTATTCGAGACTGAAAAATGAGGTCATTCATACCAAGAAAGCAGTAAGGTCTGGGATCAGCTTTGGCACACAAAAGTGGCCACATGCACACATGCAATTCATGCTTGTTTACACCTGGAAAAGTTAAAAGAAAACCAGGCTAGCTCCAACACCAGTTGGTTTTAAAATGCTGTAACTCTGCCAGGCAAGGAGAATCCAGATCTGAGGCTTGTGCAGAATTCAGACTCTGCAGGCTCTCTAGCCTCAACTCTCATAACCACACAGCTCAGATGGTGGAATTCTGCCTGTCTCCTGGGAAGAAGCTTGATCCTTTGGGTGCAGATATCTGGCCTATGCATCCCATTGTCACTGTAAGTACTTTTACATTCCAGCTGTAAGGAAGGCATTGGTGCCCACAAACCAATGTAGAAGCATACAGAGGCTCAGACGCCAGACCTAGCAAGTAAACTTTACTGTCCAAGCTAGGAAAAAAGAAAATAAATTCTTAGTTGCAAAGCTGCAGTAAACTTGAACTTATACTTAATAGGTACAATACATATAATAATGGACTGGGAAGTCTTATTTTTTCAATATACATTATATAAACACAACATTCATTTCAAAGATGCTGCTAATACATGTGCATAATGGAGAAGTGAATACAAGCACATAAAGCCATATTTCACTAAAACTATCAGTTGTAGCCTTGTTGCAGAAAACTGACTCAGACCACTTCAAGAAAAAAGAAACTTTAGAAAGAACTTACAATTACCCAAAAACATCCATTAAGTTCTCAAAACATTCACTTAATGCTAAAACATGAGAATTAAATTTAATTTAGTTACATAGATGCAAAAAGACCTACAGAATCCAAGACCTAAATGGTGCTGGTGTACTATTTTTTGGAGCTCAGGACAAGTATCTTGTTGCACGTACCTCCATCTCGTGCTGTGCCACTTCACACGCTGCCCCCAGTCCCACTGCTAGAGGCGTGGGCACAGTTCCAGACCGCAGCCCTCTCTCCTGGCCTCCCCCACTCTGCAGGGGTTCTAGCCTGACACGTGGTCGGCGGCGAACATAGAGAGCACCAACCCCTTGGAAACAAGGAAAGCTGTTTTACCACATGCCCAGAGTTCTGAAATTATGAACAGGGACTCCAAGTAACATTCCTTATTTCCACAGCAATTTGGCAACATTCCTTATTTCCACAGCAAACACACTTAACTGGAGTGTGCAGTTAATAAAGTGAACAAGTTCAGTATCATTTTCTAGGAAATGGTGTTTGTTCCCAGTGTCCATGTTCAGGCTCGCAGAGCTTCAGCCATGGGAGCTCAGCTTCTTCCACTGTGCTTCAGTCACCCAAGGACTCGGCACTTCCCTTCCTTCCCTTAATTCCTGTACACAGCTGAAGTTCATCCCTTTGCACTGAATTTTTATGTCCATTCACTATGTTCTCTTACTGACTTCCAAATTCTTTCCCTCGATTACTAGGCCAGAATCAGTCCCAGGAGTCCTCTCCCTTTCTTCTCATTACGAAGACTCATCAGTGGCAACAATTTTCAGTGGGTGGATTAGATGAGCTAGTTTTGATAGCTAGTCAATTTAACGCTCTCCTCACCTAAAAACCAAATTTTCCTGTCTTCAAGTGCCCTGGTACACTTAAGGAGTGACTGTCACCATAGGAAGAATAGTTGCAACTTCCAAGCATAACCAATTGCAAAAATTTATGTGTGTCATCTGTCCAAAGTTACTGGTTGAAAATTTAGTCCTTGTCCAGATAAAACGTCTTCAGCTCTCAGCAAAACTCATACAGAAAAAAAACATGTTGAAAAATAAGAATTTTGTCTTTTGTTTCCAAATAGCACATAGCATACAGCAAACCTGTTAGCCTTTCTGGCTAACACCCACTGTCACAAACTAAATGGACCGTGACAATAATAATAGCGAGACTTTTAGTATTTGTGAGTCAACCAGAAAATGCATAGCTGGATATTAAACCCCATTCTGCTAAGAAAATGCAGAAATGGGGTTGGGGGAAAGAAGCCACTGGAAGTGGAAAACAGTCAAAAATCACCAAACCTTTTGGTCTCCTTGTTGCAAGTCACACTCTGGTCTAAACTTTGCCCTACAACCAAGTGATTTCATTTCAATCATTTCAGCATCAGTTCTGCTTCACACCAAGCAGACGACTCCTGAAAACCCCACTGCTGTAATGCTGCCACCATATTGCAACACTGTGTCTTTCTTCAGTGAAGCCACCTCAACCCATCTAGCACTGAAGATCCACCTCCTGCAGCTCTACGCTGGCAGCAGTGCCTGAGCTACACTGAAGTCTGTCCAACACCACTCAGAACAGTTTTCTACAGCTTAAGTAACTGACACTAGGACAAACGGGTTTAACTTCATACCTTGTGTAGTTACCTTAAGGTAGGTATGGAAACAACAATTCCCTATAAAGCACTTCAGTGAGTACCTTTGGGCCCATAAATTTTATGGCCACTGATGCTCATTAGGTCAATTTTCATGTTGTTGACGTCCATAGGAATTTTACCGATCGCTTGTGCAGCATCTGTGTGGAAGAAAACCTTCCGTGCACGGCAGATCTCACCTGTAATAAAAACACCAAACCAAAACCATATTCTTATCTAATTACTATGATCCCCAAGATTCCAGAAATGGATCTAAAGCATCCATTTAGTGAATCTAAAACAGCAGGTTATTGAAGTATCTGAGGTGACAAAGGTAGAAATGGGGGCTGTGATGTTTCTTTTACAGTGAAGTGGCTACTATAGCTGATGCCTTGGAACAGGTTTAGGCAGGTAAGACTACAGTGAATTTCTTCAGTTGAGAAGTTTAAGTCTTTCACTGTTAAGAAATGAGATTATTTCCAAACCCACACCTAACAAGTTTAAGAACAAATGGTTGCATGAAACATCACAGTTTCCACACAAGAATGACTCCACAGTTGGGACAAAATTGTTTTTTCTTGATTCTCTTTCTTCTCAATGTCCAGTACAAGCCAGCCTTCCTTTCAAGTTTGTATCTGCTAAGTATTTTTATGTCATTTCCTCTATTTTCCAAGTTTTCCAACATTCAGCTTCAAAAACATTCTCAAAATTTTCACACATACACTTATTACTACCACCTGAAGTCAGTGAGCCTGTCACCAGGCTAAAATATACGAAGGAACAAAATAAGGTATTGTTCATGGGCAGTAAACATAAATATTATTTATTTTTGTAATCAAAAAAATCACAATGCATCTTGCACAGAATCTGCACAGCTGCATCCGAGACCTCTCCTCTGCACAAGAGGTTCAACATGATACTTCACAGGATAAGTAGTCCTCCTGTGGTCCAGCAAGGTCAGGCCACAGGCCACATGGTAACAGGGCCTCAGGCTCCCTCTGCAAGGCCCCAGGCCTGGCCTGTTGGACCTGTTACAAAGGTGTTACGAGAACATACTGGGGGAACTAGAGCTAGGACCAGCTGTCTCTGGCATTTAAATGTGGGACCATAGTAAGGGCCTTGACAATATAAGCACAGGAGGAACATAAGAGTCCTCAGGCCTATAAGCAACTCACTGATGGTCAAATGCTTGTCAACAAAGAAATAGAACCATGAAAAACCTTGGGAAAAATGCTGCTTTGAGCTTAATGAAGAAAAAAAATAAATGCAGCAGCTAAGCAAGAGGAAAACCAGGTGCACAACAAGATGCCTGCCACAGCCTAAGGAAACAATATCCTACAGAGTATGTACTTCAAAGCAGAGCCAAAGCAAAAATTTTGTCTAAAAACTCAAACATTTTATGAAAGGATATCTTGAATATGAAGGTGTGCTGGTTTTGGCTGGGGTAGAGCTAACCTTCTTCACAGTGGCTAATATAGGGCTGTGTTTTGGATTTGTGCTGAACACAGGGGTGGTAACAGAGAGATGTTTTTGTTATTGCTGAGCAGGGCTTACACAGAGCCAAGGCCTCTTCTGCCCCTCATATGGCCATGCTGGCAAGGAGGCTGGGGGTGCGTGGGAGGCTGGGAGGATACACAGCCAGGACAGGTGACCCAAACTTACCAAAGGGATATTCCAGCCCATGTGACATATGTCATATGCTTTCACTACAGAAAGCTGGAAGGAAGAAGGTGCAAGGGGGAGACGTTTGGAGTGATGCTGTTTGTCTTCCCAAGTCACCACTGTGTGGGATGGGGCCCTGCTCTCCTGGAGATGGATGAACACCTGCCTGCCCATGGGAAGCAGTACAGAATTCTTTTTCTTTGCTTGTGTGCATGGTTTTTGCTTTCCATATTAAACCATCTTTATCTCAACCCATGACTTTCCTAGCTTTTACCATTCCAATTGTCTCCCTAGTCCTGCTGGTGGGAGAGTGAGTGAGCGGCTGCAAGGTGCTTGGCTGCCAGCTGGGGTGAAACCAGGACAGAAAGGGTACGTGTGTATGTTTTGTTACTGTCACAGGAAACTTTATCAACAAATCACATGGGATCCATGGGATCACACGGGATGCCCATGTAGGCATCTGCTCACCCTGCTTGCTCCACCAACCGTGGTTCTCCAGGGTCTCCCTTCAGCTGCTCTGAGGTCCCTGTCACTCCACCTGCTGGCTCAGAGCCTGGCTCACCCTCTCCCTGCCTCCTGTTCCAGAAGCGTAGTTCTTCAGCGGCCTTTTGGCCTACAAAGGATTTGTTCATGACTATATAGGACAATACTGGGGGAAGGATTGTCTAAGTGTGGTGTTCACCATCCTCTCCCACTCCAAATTCTGCATGTTTCTCCTCTTAAACACTACAAGTGCTCAAGAAATTGTTATAGTATATAAGCTCAATTTTGGCCAGTTATTCTGTGCAATTTTTTCATCCATCATACAGTCCAATCAATTGCAGCTGGTCCATCCAGAGCAATGATTGTTGTAATGCTCACAGTAAAGGCACTGAATTTCATTCTCATTTCCCTTTTAAAATCAGTTTTTATTTGGGACAGCAGTATTATTTATTTCTATTACATTTTTTATTTTAAAATATTTATGTTATTATTTTTTCCTTAGCTATATCACACGTAATCTTTTGCATCAGTACCATTTGGGGACGAAAACATTAACTAAAATGAAGCAGAAGCAACCTTAGCTGGCATCTGGAAGCCACAGTGTACTTACCAATGTCATGAATTGGCTGCTTTACTCCTATTTCATTATTTACAGTCATTACAGAAACCAAACTTGTATCTGGCTGGAACGCAGCCTCCAGCTCCTGGTGAAAGATTCAGAGGGACAAAAGTTGTGACTAACAGAGAAGCAGGATTCTTGTGCACATCTTCAATTTGCCAGCAACTCAACCACCAGTGCCTCATTTGCAACAAACACCTGGGGTTCTGACAAACGGCCCTGGGGAGAACACTAACCCATGTGAACATTAAATGCCTGTAGGACGAGGAGCGGATCAATTGCATTTCTGCATGTCCTAACCCTTCGATGCACCTGCCACCCCACTTGATTAAATCAAATCTCAACAGGCTTTGCTATATCCCATATATTTCTCTGAACTATTTTCTTTAATGAATTAACCACCCGCAGAACAGCTTAAGCCTCTTCTAGCCAAGGCGAGGCTGGCTATAAAGGAACGGCACTTTAGACAAGTCACATCACATCTGCAGCAAAATGCTCAGAAAACACGACTCATTATTGTGCCCACAGGCTGATCCCTCGGTCCCATCACACACACCACCGTTCTCCATGGCAGGTGAGGGACTAGGAATAAAACTGTTGCTGCCCTGTGCTATAGTATGTCAACAATGAACTAAAAACATACAACTTCTACATCTCAGGGCTGCAGCCAGTACACACAGAAGGGCTGGCTCATGGACAGCCATAGGGAGTACTGTAATCACTGAAACAAGGCCTCAAGTACTGGGCTCCCTATAGGGTACACAACAGATCCACCTGCACAGCAGCAGCTGAACGATGGGGCAGGAGGTGGATGTTTTGGTTGAGAAAACGCGTAGGGCAATAGAACATAAAATCCTTCTCCAGATCTGACAGATTTAACTATGACTCTCATTCTACTTTGTGATATTTGTCATCCTTTCCTCTTTTTCATCTAGAGGACACAAGGCCTTGAGCATCGATTTGAAGCAAAAACCTCTTTTATTTTTAGTTTCTTCCTGTCAGTAACAACTTACCTTCAGATCTATGAGCCCATTTTTTTTAACAGGTAGATACGTGACGCGAAAACCTTCTGTTTCCAGGGAACGACAAGAATCCAACACGCACTTGTGCTCTGTTTGCGTAGTAATGATATGCTTTTTTCTGGATTTATAGAACCTTGCAACACCCTGTCAGGCACAGTCCATGAAAAAGAAATTGGCCACTGAAGAAAGCAAGCATTACACAAAACGATTGGAAATACGAAATTACGACTTAGATATAATTCATTTGGATCTTTCCTCTTTGACCCAAGTCATGAATCTAAAAGGCACTGACACATAATCCACACTACATATCTCCATCAGCACTTGCTTTTCAAAGCATCTCACTTCTCAAAAACTCTGTGAAAATGTTTATTGATAGAAGCTGTAGATGCCATTAACCAAAGCATTTTTTTGAAAGCTTTTGCAGTGGAATCATAAACACCGAGAAGTCTGAACAACCACATACTACATACACAACCTAGTCTTCATTGGAAAAACTTTTCTAATCTGCATGTCCACTATATTTCACGATAAAGATTTTAATTACATAAGCAGAAGGATTGTATTTAGTGTATGCAAGATAAACATCAAATATTTTACATTGCCCTCAAAATCATGTCCTGGGCACCAAAACATTCATCCATTAATTTCCTCCACACATGGAACGTAGTATCACAAAAAGTGAATGCAAATATTTGCTACCTACTCCAACATATTAACATTTAAATTGTTGAGAGACGCATACAGTTCTTAAACGCATAATTTTAACATAATAAATAAGATTCGGTATCAACCTTTTACCTTAATTGCCATATTATTAGATTCTGTTGCACCACTGGTAAATATAATTTCTCGTGAATCAGCGCCTATTAAATCTGCAACTTGCTGTTTAAAAAGAAATACAAATTTGGCTTGTTAAGAAAACATACAATGTATTCACTACAGCAACACATGCGAAATGTTTTCAATACCCCCTCGAGCCTCAAAGGGATTACAGCTGGTACCTAACAAAGTTATGCTACAAATAGTCTATATATCTGCATCAATATAAAATACACAAGGAATCCACAGTCATTAGGAGTGGTATTAATCATTAACCTGTTATAGAAGAGATAAAGGCTCCAGTAGGGAAAACCCCATTATATATTACTTTAAAAAAAAAGTTACAAACACCCATATTTAAGATTAGAAGAATGATAAAATATGGAGTTAGTCCAATGACTGCATCAACATGCTTGTGACCCCAGGAAACCAAAAATACTGAGGCACTTTTGCTTAAAGTATTGGTTTCTACCATTTCAGTTGCTCTAATCTCACTGCTGGAGCAAGTGCTGGCTTCTGCATCTCGGACTGGACAACCCTGGGTGCCCAGACAGACTGGGAACAAGAGGCTGGAGAGCAGCACCACAGAAAGAGACCTGGGAGTTTGGGCTGAGGGCAAGTGGAACAGTAGCCAGCAGTGCCCGGGCAGCCCCAAGGGCCAGCCCTGTCCTGGGAGACATGAGGTCCAGCATTGCTGGCCAAGCGAGGGGGTGACTGTCCTGTTCTGCTCTGCACTGGGGTGGCCTCACCTCGAGTCCTGGGGGCAGTTTGGGGCAAATCTATACAAGGATATGAAGTTATTAGAAAACATCCAGAGGAGGGCCATGAAATGGTGAAGGGCCTAGAGGGAAGGCTGTAAAACAAACAGCTGAGGTCACTTGGTTTTTTCAGTCTGAAGAAGAGGAGACTGAGGTCAGACCTCACTGGGGGCTGCAGCTTCCTCATGAGGGGCAGCAGAGAGGCAGCTCTCTGCTCCTGGTGACCGGTGACAGGGCCTGAGGGAACATACAGAGCTGTGTCAGGGGAAGTGTAGGCTGGATATTAGGAAAAAAGTTTTTTACCTAGAGGGTGGTCAGGCACTGGAACAGGCTCCCCAAGGAAGTGGTTACAGCCTTAAGCCTGCCATAGTTCAAGGAGTGTTTGGACAATGCTCTCAGGCACATGGTGGGATTGTTGGGGTATCCTGTGCAGGGCCAGAGTTGGATTTGATGATCCTTGTGAGCCCCTTCCAACTTGAAATATTCTATGATTCTATTTTTTCTTGCAGGAAATCTACTAAAGTACAGTAATAAACCTACTAAGCAAAAAGGAAGCTATAAATCCAGCCCACAGAGAACAGGGGGTTTTTTCTTCTTTTTTTTTGGTTCTTTTGACCCCGAATTTCCTCAGCAGCAGGAAAACCAACATAACTGTGGAGAGCGGAAGACTCACCCGCCTCGCCTTCTCCATGGCAGCCTCACTCTCCCAGCCGTAGGCGTGGGTCCTGGAGTGGGGGTTGCCGTAGTAGGCTGTCAGGTATGGGAGCATGCTGTCCAGGACTCTGGGATCCTGTGGAACACAAACCACCCAGCCTTAGAAAAGGAGAAGGGAAAACATCTCTGTTCCCGTTGGACATGCCCCCTGCCACAGGACCAGAAGCACTTCTGTCACAGTGTCTTGCTTTAGCTCAGACCAGATCTTGAAAACTTGAGGCTATTACATGTTACGTACAACACAAGTATTCGGCAATTACGTTCTGTGCATGTAACCCTGACCTGCACCGAAGGTCAAAGAAAAACAGCATCATTTGAGAAAACAATCACAGACCGGTTTGGGTTGGAAGAGACTTTAAAGCTTATCTTGCTCTACGTCCCTGCCACGGACAGGAACACCTTCCACTAGACCAGGTCGCTCCAAGCCCCATCTAATCTGGCCTTTCTTCTGAGCAGAAAGGATACAAGGTCTTAAAATGTTAAGAAAAATGTCAGATCAGTATTTTGGTCGAATTCGCTTCCGGCTTCTCGCAGCTGTCCCCACTCCCGCAGAGGTCGGTGCGAGCCCCTTCGCGGCTCCGCCACGCTCCCGCCCTGCGGCGCTGGGGCTGCCCGTCCAGGGGACTGCCCGGCGTAGCTACAGCCCTTCCGGGGGATGCCCGGGCTGCCCTGTGGTGACAGAAACAGCCTGTGCCGCTACAGCCGGCGCTGAACGCCGCCTCTGTTCCCGCGGCAGCCCGGGACACACGCGATCGCTCGGGCGAGAGAACCGGGAGTGCGGGGACCCCGCCCCGCTCCCCATGCTCGGCGCAGCCCTTACCAGCGGGGTGGTGGCTTGGACATCCATGTAAAGCGGCCGAGGAGCGCCGCCGCCATCGCCGGTTCGCCCTGAGGGGAGAAGAGAGAGAAAGCTGCTGTCAGGGGCCGGCGGGAGCGGGGGCCTTGTCCCTGCCCGGGCAGGGGCTCTGCCCGACCGCGGCCTTACCTGGTCTCGGTCCCGGTCCCGGTCCCGGTCCCG
>VZTH01016970.1:121485-156855 GCA_013397815.1 Aleadryas rufinucha
CGCCCGGGGCGCTGGGGAGGTGAAGCGCGCGCTGAGGACGCCGGTGCGCCCCGAGAGCTCTTGCGCCGGACGGCAGGCGATAGCCGCCGTTCCCGGGGCGGCCAAGGCCTGAGCCCCTGCGCTGAGTCCCCGTTCTGGCCTCGGTCTCCGTAAGGGTGGGTTCGCTGTGCGCTCCCCTGTCCCCGAGGCCGGCGACAGCGGACGCTCGGTCAGGTGCCGCTTGCGCTGCTCCCTGGGGACTGGAGGGCACACAGGGTGAGGCCCCGAAAGAGCCTCGGCAGCCACAGCCGCGCTCGCAGGAGCTTGTTGAGGGGAAACGAGGCCATCGTTCCCTCCTTGTCCTTCCCACCTGACAGGCAGGGAAACAAGCCTGGGAGCCAGCACAACCTCCCGGGCTGCACGCGCGAGAAGCTCTGAGCTGCACGGGCCGGCCTGCCAGCGCAGTTTGGTTATAGAAGTCTGTTAGACAAAGCAGTAAATCGATGTGGTCGTTGTCCTTTCTTTTTTAGATGCCTGTGACCGTGGGCCCGTATGGGCAGTCCCAGCCCAGCTGCTTTGACAGAATAAAGATGGGTTTCATGATGGGCTTTGCAGTGGGCATGGCTGCAGGAGCGCTGTTCGGCACATTTTCCTGCCTCAGGTACGCCAAGGAAATGGCTTCCACAGACAGGTGGTGACATGGCAATAGCCAGAGAGAAATGGCCCTGCTGTGGGGTTGGGAAGGGATTTGGTCTGGTCCTGTGCCAGTCCCATGACTGGAACTTTGCCTGGGACTCCACTTACTGCAGTAAGCCCTGGCCTCCAGCAGGTGAGTCCGGTGCTGGCAGGGCATCACCTCTGGGTCCCCCATGTGCCGGGAGATCAGAGTTTCACCGACCTTTTCTTACCTCTTGTAAGGGAGGTTCACTGGGAAGCTGAGGCTGTGGAGGATCAGCTCCAGGAGGCACTGGATGAATTGTCTGTGCAGATACATGTGCAGCCCTCCTGGCCCTAAAGCTTCCCGAGGCGCTCTGTAAGCTCTCAGCGCCTGCGCCGTGATCCCTTTGCGCGTCCCCTGCCCTGCACGGAGGCAGTTACCAAACTGACCCCGAGTCTGAGCTGCAGAGCCGTGGCTGGCACTGGCACAGTCCCACTGTGCAATGGAGAGGGGCAATATTCCACCTTCCCCTGGGGCTTGCCAGCATGCTGACATGAAAACGAGCCGTGCTTGCTGCTCTGTGTTTGCTCTGGCACTGCTGACTGGCTTTGCACATCGTCTATGACAAAGAATCACTGAAGTCAGCTCTTTCGTACTTTGCAGAACTCTTTCTGTTTGATGGCTTTTACCTGTGATTAAACATGGGCAATGAAGTGGTAGTGAGGTGAAGGAGGAAAAGGCACAGTCTAATCCAATGGGAGTTTGAAGTTTTGTATTCCCTCTCAGTTCCCAGACAGTGTTTGTAAGCAGCATGATGCTGGCAGAGGCTACAGATTTAGGGGGTTTAGAAGAACCAGTGAGAGTGGTTCTGTCGTACTTGAATGACACAGCTACAGTACTTCTGCTGTACCATTTTTGAGGGAAAATCTCATGTTTTAAGAATGAAGTGCATGAAGTTCCTTAGACCCTAAAGTAACTGTAGTGCTTAAAAGCCAAATATTACAAGAGCTTCTTGAGACAGAACAATTCATTTTGTTTCGGTCTGACCTCATTAAAGTGAAAACTGGAGAACAGAAACACCTTTTGAAGTTTCTAGGCCTGTCAGGTGTCCCATATTAAAAACAGAGGCAGTAGTAAATAGAAAGATAATTTTAAGTTGGTGGTATTAAAACCACTGCCACTGCAGCTAGAGAGGATGGCAGTACAACAGCTCAGACAACTCTTTTTGTACTCTGTCAAGTGAAATACTTGGACAGCACTTTTTTCCCCCCATATTAAGGGTATTTGGGAGACCAGGATGCAAAGCTGTTCCTGCTAAAGGTGTGGCAGGAAGGTTCCACTGCAGGAAAAAATACACATAGGCCATTGGTGAGGGCCACCCAAGAACCCCTGCAGTAGCACAGGGCACCGCAGCCAGTCTCTGTACAATTGCACAGATTTAGACTCGAGAAGTATACAATTTGCAACCGTGAGCTGATGTCTCAGATGTTTTCTGCTGCATGTATGTGACCTGTCAGGTTTCAGCTTTTATATAATCCCTGTGGTTTTCTTTATCTCAGGATTGGCATGAGAGGACGAGAGCTGATGGGTGGAGTTGGCAAAACGATGATGCAAAGCGGTGGAACGTTTGGGACATTCATGGCCATTGGTATGGGAATACGCTGCTAATCTGGAGTTTGGGATTTATCCCANCCTGATCCCGTCCCCGGTCCCGGTCCCGGTCCCGGCCCCCCCACCCGGAGCCGCCGCGGGACCCGCTCGCCCCTCAGGGCCGCCAGGCGCCGCCACAGCAGCATGGCGCGCGACGGGCGGGGCGCGGCCGTGGCCGCCTCTTCCTGTGCGTCACGGCGCGCGCCGGAAGCGAGGCCCGGACAGGCGNCTCCTCTGTACGATAATAAAATCTTGATACACCTGGAAGTGAGAGCTCTTCATGAAACAGCACAGTCCTACCCTCTGTGCTCTGCTGAATGTAAGCATGCTTTTTACAAAATTTCTACTTTCCTCCCATCTCTTACTCCCGAAACAATGAGAATTAATAATCATTTTTTACTACATTAAAGTTCCTGTTTTACAGGAACATAAGTACACCACACAAGCTTCTCCCTTTGGCACTTGGGCAGCTCACATTCCCCATGTGGATGTGGAGCTGCTCTGTTCCTTCCTGCATTCCTGAGTCTAGGAAAATTAGATGGTGAGTAGTTCAGACTAATGATCAAATTTCCCTACTCTTGCAAAAATAGGTGGGCTGAAGCCAGTCCTATTTCTGAGTTCCAGGTGTCAGGGGGCAGATGTCCTCAACAGAGTAAGGGGCCGCAGGATTCAGGCAGGTCCCATAAGAACTATACTCCCAGAAACAGCCTCTTTTTTCCTACATTCTGTTTTAGCAGGCCTACAAGGTGGTCAGCACTACCCCAGGAGAGCAGGGGGGGCTCTCTCCCACTACTCAGCAGCCCCAGAAGCACAGCCTACAGCTGACCTAGGAAAGGGTTGTTGGTGTTGTAATCTTCCATTACTTGCCTTTTGAAACAAGGCCTCTCTCTGCTCCTCCTTTAGTTGTTTAAGGAAGACACGTGAGCAGCAGCACTACCTCAACCAGTACCTGTACAGCCTCGACCTGGTACAAGTGCCTTTTCTCCAGTTTTTAAGGCAGAAACACAAATTCACCACTCAAAGCCTGTTCTCAGGTCAAGCACACCTACAAAGCAGCTTTACTTCTTCAGCTGTGTTTCTACTGCCAAGATCCTGCTGTAGTATATTCCCAGCCCCCCCCACCTTTGCCTTTTGCCTGCTCCCAGTTCCTGGATTAAGGACAGGCCCTTGCCCCACTGCAGCTCAGGCACAGCTCCAGCCCCAGGGGTTGCAGAGCAGGTCCTCTCCACACACCACCATGGGAACAGCAGCAGCATTGCTGCCTGCCACACCTTCACCCACCCCCAAGGAATGTTCTGCTCTCTCTACTCTCTCCACCTTGGTCAAACAGCTTGCTTTTTTCTTAGTGGTTAAAAAGGCCAGGGAGATGGGACAGGGGTAGAAAGAGCAAAGCACAGGGACAGGCTCCCTCTAGAAACCAGACTGAAAGCCACTGTAACTGACTCCTCCAGCCCCCAGGACTCTCAAACATTTGTGAAGGATGGGAGTGAAGGTGGGCAGGAGGGAGTCATCTCTGGACTGAACTTTAAGCATGCCTGAGGAGGATAAGAGTTGTGCCTGGGTCCTCAGCAACCACGGCCACACTGCACAGAGGGCTGGGAACAGCTCCTGCATGTACTCTCTGAGCACACGGTATCCCATGGTGTACCTGGATACCATACAGTGGGATCCCAGACATCTGGCATTGCACAGCACCTATCACCTCCAGGCCTAAGCACACATTGCTTAAGGCACAGTGGGAGACCAGAGAAATAAAGCTTCATGAAGGCCTTTTTAAGAGAATTTTATTTGAGTGGTTCTTACAAAGATTGTTGCAATATGAAAGTCTTTGATAGAAATATCAAGCTGTCTTGTCANGTATACAATTTGCAACCGTGAGCTGATGTCTCAGATGTTTTCTGCTGCATGTATGTGACCTGTCAGGTTTCAGCTTTTATATAATCCCTGTGGTTTTCTTTATCTCAGGATTGGCATGAGAGGACGAGAGCTGATGGGTGGAGTTGGCAAAACGATGATGCAAAGCGGTGGAACGTTTGGGACATTCATGGCCATTGGTATGGGAATACGCTGCTAATCTGGAGTTTGGGATTTATCCCAGAGGGCCCCCATCCAGCCATTCCTCCTCTGTACGATAATAAAATCTTTATATACCTGGAAGTGAGAGCTCTTCATGAAACAGCACAGTCCTACCCTCTGTGCTCTGCTGAATGTAAGCATGCTTTTTACAAAATTTCTACTTTCCTCCCATCTCTTACTCCCGAAACAATGAGAATTAATAATCATTTTTTACTACATTAAAGTTCCTGTTTTACAGGAACATAAGTACACCACACAAGCTTCTCCCTTTGGCACTTGGGCAGCTCACATTCCCCATGTGGATGTGGAGCTGCTCTGTTCCTTCCTGCATTCCTGAGTCTAGGAAAGTTAGATGGTGAGTAGTTCAGACTAATGATCAAATTTCCCTACTCTTGCAAAAATAGGTGGGCTGAAGCCAGTCCTATTTCTGAGTTCCAGGTGTCAGGGGGCAGATGTCCTCAACAGAGTAAGGGGCCGCAGGATTCAGGCAGGTCCCATAAGAACTATACTCCCAGAAACAGCCTCTTTTTTCCTACATTCTGTTTTAGCAGGCCTACAAGGTGGTCAGCACTACCCCAGGAGAGCAGGGGGGGCTCTCTCCCACTACTCAGCAGCCCCAGAAGCACAGCCTACAGCTGACCTAGGAAAGGGTTGTTGGTGTTGTAATCTTCCATTACTTGCCTTTTGAAACAAGGCCTCTCTCTGCTCCTCCTTTAGTTGTTTAAGGAAGACACGTGAGCAGCAGCACTACCTCAACCAGTACCTGTACAGCCTCGACCTGGTACAAGTGCCTTTTCTCCAGTTTTTAAGGCAGAAACACAAATTCACCACTCAAAGCCTGTTCTCAGGTCAAGCACACCTACAAAGCAGCTTTACTTCTTCAGCTGTGTTTCTACTGCCAAGATCCTGCTGTAGTATATTCCCAGCCCCCCCCACCTTTGCCTTTTGCCTGCTCCCAGTTCCTGGATTAAGGACAGGCCCTTGCCCCACTGCAGCTCAGGCACAGCTCCAGCCCCAGGGGTTGCAGAGCAGGTCCTCTCCACACACCACCATGGGAACAGCAGCAGCATTGCTGCCTGCCACACCTTCACCCACCCCCAAGGAATGTTCTGCTCTCTCTACTCTCTCCACCTTGGTCAAACAGCTTGCTTTTTTCTTAGTGGTTAAAAAGGCCAGGGAGATGGGACAGGGGTAGAAAGAGCAAAGCACAGGGACAGGCTCCCTCTAGAAACCAGACTGAAAGCCACTGTAACTGACTCCTCCAGCCCCCAGGACTCTCAAACATTTGTGAAGGATGGGAGTGAAGGTGGGCAGGAGGGAGTCATCTCTGGACTGAACTTTAAGCATGCCTGAGGAGGATAAGAGTTGTGCCTGGGTCCTCAGCAACCACGGCCACACTGCACAGAGGGCTGGGAACAGCTCCTGCATGTACTCTCTGAGCACACGGTATCCCATGGTGTACCTGGATACCATACATCTGGCATTGCACAGCACCTATCACCTCCAGGCCTAAGCACACATTGCTTAAGGCACAGTGGGAGACCAGAGAAATAAAGCTTCATGAAGGCCTTTTTAAGAGAATTTTATTTGAGTGGTTCTTACAAAGATTGTTGCAATATGAAAGTCTTTGATAGAAATATCAAGCTGTCTTGTCAAACACACTGAAGTAACCCAAAAATATATTTCAGAGCTCACAGAGCTTAAAAAGAGCAAAGATTATATGCAACCAGAACAAAACATGTTTCTGTATTTCCTACCCATTTTCAGACTTGGCTGAAATCCTTCAGCTCTGCCCCACTGCACACATGAAAACTCATCTGGAAATGCAGAGATGTTTTGTTTGGAAACTTAGACACACCTCACAGTATTTACAAAGAAACTTTTACAGATACAATAATCAAAAGTTACCATCAAGAAATAAAACCCTTCAATCCTTCTATTCTTACCAATTATTCAGCACAAAGCAAGCTGAGTAGCTGTCTGCAGTCAGCATTCGGTAGCTTTTCGGATTTTCCATTTATACAAAACACTAAATATGTCCCTTCATCCAGTCTCTCTCTGATATTACCCTTGAGCAGATCACCCACATTTAGTGAAATGTAAAATGTCTTTGCTGCATTAAAAGAAAGGCTCATGAAACATTAAAAATGTCATTATGTCCCATCTGCCTTTTACATAGTACTTGTTATCTATGAGCTACTTCTCAGTTCCTACGGATCACCTTTGTCAATATACAAGAATTACAAGGCAGAACAAGAAGTCAACAGCTTTGTATACAGTGGAAATGCTAGTTAGGGAGAATGAACACACTGCATTTCTGCTTACTTCATTTTATTTTTAAAGATAGCAGGAAGTGTACACAAAATGACATTAAATCCTTTCCTTTAGTTTTATCTAAATAAAAGATAACTCAATCTTCCTCCAAAAAATACCTATGTACAAAACTGACTAAATTAATCTTCATCGTCGAACAGGAACCAGTAGTTGGGTTGCAGTCATAGAGTCTGGGAAAAGGCTGTGGTATGTCGGAAGAGGTACATATGCTGCCGTAATCATTTTACCTAATCACAAGAGGAAAAAAAAAATAAATGAGTATTTGGTCATTTCTGTAATGGATGACTAAATGTAGGCATGTACATGGAACACTCACCTGCAAACCACCTCCCATGCAACGCATTGACAGCCGCGATGGCAGCAGCGATGGAGGGACATTTGACATACACATTGCCCTGCAAGACACAATAGTGCAGCATGTGAGGAGTCGGAGACGCTTCCCCATCGCTGTTCCTCAGCCACCCCTGAACCTGGCTGTGACAGAGGCACACCCGCTCCACCAGGCACCCGCTGGCATCAATCAGTAACACAGAGTGGGCACAAGAGAAGGGGACAGTGGCACTGGCAGGCACTACCCCACTGTGGCAGCTGTTGCAGCATTCAATTTTTCTAAATAGGATTTTGCAAGACAGCCCAAACATGCACTTGATCTGCAATCACTGAGCCATGGATGGTTGATCTGCTCCTGAGAGCCTTTCAGAGCAGGGATCTAAAGGCTCCCAATCACTAACACCATGAGAAAGAGAAGAGCACAAGGGGCCTGGCTGCCCCCATGGCAGCCCAGCTACCAAGGTCTATAAGCCATTAACGTCAACCACATACGCTTCACTCAACATGCAAGCTCACAGCCTGGATTCCACAAGAACCAAGCACTCCCCGTTCCCCTAGATGGGAAGGACAAGCAGCACTTGAAGGGAGACTGATACCATAAAAATTCTCCTACATGAACTTCAGCATGTCTGTCTTTACTTGAACAAAAACTGAGGCAAAGGGACAAATCCCATCCCAGCAGGGCAGGAAGAGCCTAAGATGGTTCCCAAGGTGAATGACAGACTGATCTTTGAACTTCACCAGAGACACGAGGAGTTTCCCATCTGCAGATCAAGCACTGTGCCTCCCTAACCCAGAGAACTGCAACAGTCACATCCAACAACTCCAAGACACAGAGATGCCCACAGTAATGTGTGGCATTTTTCTGGCTGCCTGCTTAAAAACAGACCATCAGTAACACCCAAGCAGATCAACTCTAGATGAAACAGATTTTTCAGGAAAACAGTATATTAAGAAACAGACTCCAGCCTTCCCTTTAGCAGTTTTAGTCAGCCTGTATTAACTCTTCCCACTGCAATCTAACTCATCCCCTTCTCATGGGGTGGACCTGAGCTTAAGGGCTGGTGATTAAGGCACTAAGCAATCAAACACACAGCTCTGCTCTCAGCCTCTGCCTGCAAAGGCACCCAAGCTGCTTAACTGCCCAAACGAGGTGCACCAACACAAAGCTGTGCTCTTCCTTAACACCCAGCAGCACAGACAGGTGCGGTACATGAGCCATGCACTCAGCTGGGACTGCAACTGTTTCATCCACAACAAATCACCCTCATAGCCAACCCCTGACAGCCCTTAGCATGGAATCTGTCTGGGACAGAGCCCTGAACGTGCCCAGAATCTAAGCCTGGAGAACAGAGCGGTACAATGGAAACTGTATCAGTGGGTATTTTGTATCTGGGTCACTGCTGTGCTACTATGACAAAACAGATTTCATTTTTTATGAAACATTACCTCATTACATAGTAGCTTGTAGTGTCTTCTTTTAAATCCACATGCTAACATGAAACAATTTTGCAGCTCCATGTGCTCAGAACCTATGTGAGGTATCTTGAGGGCCGGTGTGGTTTTGGGGGTGGTGGTTTTTGGGGGGTTGTGTGGTGATTTTTTTGTATTTGATTGTTGGCGGGGGGAGTTGGAGGAAGCATTCTGGGTTGTTGGTTGTTCTGGGTTTTTTTTCTGTCAAGGAACACTTGGTTTTCTTTAAGTAACAAACACATTGTGGGCAAGGTTTCTGCTGCTCATCAGTCCAACAGTCCAAGATCACAGCTGTGATCTTGAAGATTTCAAGATGCCAGGGAAGGTGGCATGTTGTTTTATGTGCTAGACTGCAGGTCCTATCTAACCTCTCTGTAACCCACAAGAAAGGGTTTCAGGTAACATTGGGGCACCCGCACAAGACAGTGATGGTTGGTGAGTGCCAAGTGCATCACCAGGGCAGAACAATCCCACCTAAGCACACCAACCAGAACACGGGTTTCAGCCTTGTACCACAGCATGGAACACAGGAGGACACTTTTAGGGTCTGATGGGTAGAAATTAACCTAACTGTGAAACCATCTGAAGACTGAACTTCTGTTTGGGCTGTGAATTCTTTTTAAAAAGGATTCGAGATGGTTAATCTATTTACAGACCTTCCAGACTTTATGCATTCTAAGAGCTGAAATACAGAGAAGAGGTAACCAGTCTGGGGATTATGTAAGAAGAAAAATATATTCACCTGTTTAAGATGCAGTTATGAATCTGAAATTCAGTCAGCAGCAGCAGTCTTTCTCTTCCCTGTTCTAACTCCAGGCCCTCAGACTGCCCACTACAAGGCTTTAGCATCATGAGCGACCACAACTGTTCCTAAGCATGGGATGACGCACACATTTACCTGCACACCGTAATTCTCTTGGAGCAAGGGCCCTTTCTGCCGAAGCCTGTGCTAGAAAGAGGAAACTGCAGTCCATGACTTGTGGGAAAGGCACAGCTTAAGGGAAATGCCAAATGCCTGAACTGGTCACTGCTCTCCTACAGGAACTTCAGCTGGGTAAACCTGCAAGAGCAGCACCAGAAAGCTGCTCATACCCACATCCAAGCTACACACAATGATTCACAATAGGATGGACCAGTTACATTCTGCACAAATTAAGAAATTTAGGTTCGGTTTAGGAAAAATCCCATATTTGTAATGCTCCCCCTAGACAAAAGAGAACAACAGAACTCCTAACATCTGCTCAGTGTGTCCCCCCTGGAACCAGGCATACCTGAGCTGAGTTTTTGTCAACGTAGATGTGGATAACTCCTCCATGTTTGTTACATTCCTCAATCACATCATCTTTAATTTCTGTGTCCCAGCCAGCTTCTTCTTCACTTTACGAGGGAAGGAAAAACAGGACAGAGATATCACTCAGACAAAATCCACCCCCAAAACCCATTAAACACACCCCTAGCAACATTCTGTTTCTTTCTTATGTGTTTACAAAGTCATTGACAAATGCCAAACAGACGATGGTAAATCACTTACGTTTGAGGATTAAACATGTTGGAAAGCTGGAAGCACTGTGTTGCAAGTGGTTGTACAGAAGCAGCTGCAGCCAGAACTGTTGTAATGGAAAAAAAATCCATTAGCATATTTAAGAACCCACTATACATGACTCTAATTTATTCAGCATAATAGAAACAGCTCTGACTAAACAGAAATTGAAGGCAAGAAAGCAAAACTCAGAACCAGACACTATTGATGATAGATACATTTAAATTGATCAATACAAAAACCAGCACATTATGAATCAGAGTTGAAGCTGAAAATAAAATTGTGTACATTGATTTTGACAGATTTTCCATTTAAACATTAAAATGCATGCATCTTCATTTGCATCTAAAATGTCTGCCTGCGTTGTATGTCAGCAGCACCTTTAATGTTTTGCTCCTCATGGAAGCCCAGCAGCAGCTCAGGACAGCACTACCTCAGCTGACTGCACAGCAAAGGACAGACACCTTGGGGAAACCTTAAAACCTGTTTTAAGCATGTTGAATTATGCTTCAAAAGTGTACCTGCACTTTCATCCCTTGAAAATGCAGACTGTAGGAAGCATTTAGCAACTGAAATTGCTCCTTCCCTACAACTATGAAATTATTACTTGTCATTTATTGCTGCTCATCATCCCAGTACATTGTATTAAACGCTGTCCCACGGGCTGCCCTTCCATAGGCTTCAGGCTACTGTCAATGGAGCTGCAGTAACAGCCCCCTTCCCCATATACTTCAGACATTAAGCATTATGCAGTCAGATAACGAGCGACTCAGAGACAGTAAACCCAAAATCCTGATTCTCAAATGATCCTTCTCTAAGGCAGGAAGAACACTCCCACCCAATCACAAATACCAATCCACACATTTTCTTGAACTAACACATGGCTGGGGAATGTTACCAACACTGGAGAAAATGCTACGAAGAAATTTCAGTCAAAAAATCAATCACAGCATGATTCTCCACAGACACTTAACAGGATACAATTTCTCAGGTACAGGCAAACCTTATACCAGAAGCATTTCACCTACAGACACCTGAAATAAAACCTACTAATTACAAGTCATATCAAATGCTAATTTACCTTCATTCTGCTGAGACAGTCTCGTTTGTAAATCTAAAGAAAAATACAGAGAAGTTAATTAGTATGCTTGCTAACATCACTATATCATCACCTGCCAGCCAGGTTGTTCAGCTTGTATTTCTGTGGTTAAGAGCTTATTCCAGTATCTCAACCCAGTCTCACTGTTCCTCTCTGGTGGTGAGCGGTTTCACTAATTTCAGCTTCTCTACTGGAATAGTCTGTCCTTGACGGATTCCATGACCACAAAGCATTTCAAAGAGAAACAATCCCTTAAAAGGACAGATGTGATCATGTCCTTTAGTTCAATGCATCACTCCCAATGTGCTTTTGCTGTGATTGAGCTCTTTACAAGACATGTTTCATTCCATGAGAAAATAATTACAGCAATTCTGACATGCATTAGAGGTTTGACATCTTTACTACCAGAAAGCAGTTAAGCACACAGCTATCCAAACCTGACATTCTTAAAGCAGTTAACAAATTTCATTTCAAGTAGAATAAGGCAGTACTTCATCTGCTATCCTTTCATATAGACGGCATAATGATAGAAGTAACTTTGGTATTTTTCAAATTCAAAACATTTTCAAGTGTTCAGAACATGTAATTTGTCTAGAAAACATTATTTACTTGTTTAACAACATACACTTGTCCCAATTCAAAGTGATGAGAGCAAACAAATGCAGACTTTCTAGCTATTCCAAGTACATGACTTCAATACCTGACATCTTTGAACTAACAGAAAACTTCAGAATTCAAGAACTGTACACATAAGCCCCTTCAATAATTGGTTCCATTTAACAGACACTAGATGTGAGAAGACTGAAGCAAACCATCCTCTTAAGTCACTCATTTAGAGAGTAACAAAGCGATGAGCACCAAATAAGCTTACCTGGAAATACCCGAATGCACCAGGTATCAACATACTTTTTCCCTTTCTAATAAAATCTCCTCCAGAACACTGACGAACCAACAGGAGTAAATGTTTTTTCTCTATATTTTCCCCAAGTGCCTTACCAAGTGCCTTGCAAAGAAGAATACACATCGGGAACCATACTGAAAAGCAAGAGCCGGAAGGAGGAAGCTCTGATGGCTGAGTAGTAAAAAGAGCTGGCTATGTTTGGCATGTTTTCCAGCCAGATCTGAACACACAAAGTCCTCACCTCCATAGAATGAGAAATATCACAATAGCAAAGGCTGCCTTAGACTGTATTCTCTGCAGAAACTGCATGGTTTTGGCCAAGTCTGTAACTAATTACCTAGTTAATTAATACTCAGACCCTTTTGAAAACAAAGGTGTTTTAAAAAAATCTGCAAATCTCCGAACTCTCTCAATTTAGATGAGGACAGCCACTTTTTCCTCTGCAATTCCAATCCATCATGTCTAGCTGACCTTGTCTACGTGGGTCAGCCTGGGGCTCTACAGCCAAATGCTCCAGAATTCCCGCACCAAACATGGTAAACCTGCATATATCACCAATGCAAATTCTGTCCAGGGCCAAGTTAAGATCTGTTCTAAACACAACAAAGTCAGCTACCACTATCTTGTGCAACAGTTTCACAGGTTAATTATCTACCACCTTGGAAACATAACCTGCGGCTCACCCGATCTTTTATCAACTAACTGGATTCTCCTGTCGTTCATGACTGAAGAATGGTCCTTTCCTCTCACTTCTAAAATCGCCCCAAATTAAGAAATTCATTGTCACTCTTTACTGTCAACTCATGTTTCCCTACATGCAGTTTTGAATAGTATGCAGAAACTAAAATTAATACATCTGTCAAATTCAGATCAAAGTAACTTTTTCAGTACGTTCTTATATATCACCTGTAAGAGCAGCGAGTTTAGCACGATGGGAGTACATGGTTAGCGTACAGAGAAAGCAGAAATACAGACATATCTATCAAAGCATTTTCTGTCTTAAAACAAAAAGTTTATTTTGAAATCCAGATGGCTTTAAATAGACCAAAGCCTGCCAAGTATTGCCCCGTGTCCCGAGTCATTACTTAGAACAGAGACCAAATGGAGGTCCAGGATGGTAATAACTATCCTTCCTCTTTTGCAGCACAGCATCTCAATTTTTTCCATAAACAGATAGCTCCTTCCACAAGTAAGGAATGCTTTGTCCCACAAAGCATTAGGATAATGTTCTATAGGCTGATTATTTTAAATTTCTTATGTTCAGACAGAGAACAGGGAGTACACAGCTACAACTGTTCGGCTTCAAATTCTTTTTCCTGCTAGAATTTTCTCCATAGGAATAGTGGCCAAATTCTCAGGTCTCCCATAAAACTAATTCTTTAGCTTCCCTATTTTAGTTTGATTGACCCCCTCTCGCACACGGATTATCAGAAGTGTTTGTGGATGTATACATTACACCTCAGATAGTCAGGCATGCCTGCCTCTAGGAACACAGCTGATATTTTAACAATGCATCATGCTGCCAGGTCATATTCTGGCACTGAGAAACTGAAGTATTTAGGTATTTTTCTCCTCCTTGACCATTCCTCCACTGCTAAGCTCCTAGACTATGTGACTGGAATTTGATTCAACCCTGAAAAGGTGAACAATATACAACACCCCAAGAATCTCTTATCAACAGCATCTACGCATTTATTCACCTCATTCCTACTGCTGACCATTTTCATTCATGTAAATATTGCACAAGACCAGCCCAACACCTGAACTTTGGCTTTAACAACAGCCTCCAACTTTCCCAGCTTTTGCCTGTAAAAAAAACCCCTTCTTTCTCTGAGCCAGCTTCTTGACACACCTTGTACTTCCTTTATTACCCACTTCTCCGGTTTAGTAACTTCCAAATGACAGGAGTCTGAAGATTAGCAAGGAGAGTTCTACTACTGCTCCTCCTCTGTCTAGAAAAGGCAGTTTAATCAAAGACTGTTGGTCTTTAAATGCAGTTTCTGACAGTAGGCTATACTTCCATAATATTCTCCAGTTTATCATTCTTTGGTATGACTTCTGAAGGAGCAAAGTCTAGTCAGTAATGGGACCAGAATCTGGCCAGACCATATTCTTCTTCCTTCAAGTGTACATAATTTAGAATTACATGTTTCAGCTATATACCATATCATGGACTTAAAATGTTTATTAACAATACCATAGATGAGACCTCATGTTTCACGCCACGTATTCCCCCTCACTCATTTCATGGGAGTTTTACTCCTCTGAACTGTTTACATTAGTCTTTTACTTTTAGCTTTGTTTCTACCTTGGGAATAATTTCCTTTTTTTTTTTTAACTACATATTCCTAGCTTACTTTCCTCAAATTCCAAACTTTATGACCAGTGTCCCCCCTGCAAACTGAGCCAATGAAATACAAAGAAACATGTTGGGAGCAGTTTTCCATTCACCTGAGTCCCATTTCCTTTCTTCTTTCTTCAAGAGTTAGTAAACCTTCATCTATTGGTTTCATGACTTTCACAATGTCTAACTTAATCTGACTGTTGGCAGACCATTATCAATTATGTTTTTATCTGTTTCTCGAACTAAAAATATTGTTTTATTATCAGTCCCTTTTCCCTATTCTTCATAGGCTGTGTGGTCATTCCTTATTTCTTTTGAGGTAGCTCATCACCCAGGTTTAGTGTGGAGCCCACACCAACAGGACTTTTTCTTCTTTCTGTAGAATACAGACTCAACACAGCATTAGCAATTTGAAACAGAAGAAACTTTTCACATCCTGCCTGTTCAAACACCCACGTTGCTCAGACCAGATGACTTAATTGCCTTGTTTCTTCAACCATCAGTTAGACCTGTTTGTGTATCCTTCCATTTAAATGTGAGCAACTCATGATCTCTCAAGTCAATGGTCATTTCTATTCTCATCCATAACATCTTCATTACTTACCAAATTGAGTTTAAAATAGCATCCCCTCTTCATGAGTCAGTGAGTGTTTGATGAAGAAATTTGTCGGATATCACATCCAGGAATATCTGGGCCCCACCATTATTACTAGCAATTCTTCTCCAATCTGTATCGGGGAAGTTAAAGTCTCCCACAATGACATAATTCCTGGTAGTAATTTTCTCTAACAAGAGTAAAGAGATCTTTAATCCATAACCAAATCTCACTTTGGGGATAGCTCATGACTCTATGGCAGCAAAAACCTTTATCTGTTTCTGAAGTTACTTAAGTTGCACGTGTCTGCATTATTCCTTTTGTACAATACAAGTGGAATAAACAATGCTACCCCTACCACCTTTATTTCTACAGTTGCTAACCATGCATCATCTTCTAACGCCTGTATTCAGCCTCATCATTTATTTCGCCGCAGCCACGTTTTCTCATGCTGATTCCATGCCACCTGAACCATTCAGCTGTGTCAGACATGTTCGGCCATGTTCTTGATTTAGTGAGCTTGGATTTTTTTGACCTTGTTTCAAATGGTTGGGACGAAAAGGACTGGTGTTATTTTAAAACACTACTCATAATTTCTAACTGCCTACATGTGTGTCTACACAAGACTGCCACACCACTTTATAAACTGCATTAATGTTGATCTAACTTCAGTGGTGGTTACCTTTCCTTCTCTTTCTGGACTAGAGACACTTTTTTCTCACCACTGTACCTTTTTCACCCTTCTCAAACAGACAACCGACATTTTTCTGTCACTAGCCAGTTCCTTTTCCTTCCAAGGGCACATCTCTAGAACAACTCTATTATATTCTTTTAGCAACTGTCTACAGCTTCACATGTATGCTCTTCTTAAGACTGCACCTGACCTTCACTAATATGATTCAGACCTATCTTATTAAGTCTGAATCATTTCCATCACAAGCTCTAGAAGGCAAATAACACCACCTTTTCTTTGCTATTTTCCTTACACTTCCCGCATGTTCCAGCATCAGGTTATTTGTGACATTCAGATCTTTTCTACTGCTATAACAGTTTCATATCCTTTGTTCTTAGTATTAATCAAAAGTAGCAAAAGAAAAGTAACCTTCAGAGAGGTTACTCACTGCTCTAGTTCTGAAGACCCCATGAATAGTTTGTTTTTCAGGCCAGCTATGAACTAAGCAGCAGCAATCACATCCCTCAGCTTCATTCCAGCATACCCACCTGCAGAACACACATCCAACTATAGCCAAATCCAAGCAACACACATATTCCCTGATACAAAATGTCTTTCCTCACCAGGACATATGCTGTAAAAACACTGCTGCCATCTCTGTGATGTGTCCCCCATAAAGTCCTAATAACCTTCCTGCCCCTAGTACAGCTCTGGTTTTTCTAAAGGGGTCAATCCCCTTCCAATTCTGAACCTGTCATTTTTAACAGTCAACACTTATACTGCAGTAAAACATACAAATCCCCACTAGCACAGAGAATAGTAAAGAGATAAAGGTTTGGGATGAAAAACAACAGATTTGCAAAAATATGCAAAGTGAATCACACCCATAATCACACCCATCCAAATTGTGCTATACTTATATAAGTGATTTGCTTATGGATTTGCAGTGTTTTATAGTTTGTAAAACATGCTGCAATATCTGTGTTCTCATTTTAAAAGATAAAAAAACCATAGTTAAATACATCTTTGTCTCAAGTTTATGAAGTAATTTAAAAAAATATATATAGGTCATAATTTCTTACCTGTCACAGCTCCAAAGGCCAAAGATCCGCTCATCTGCAGAGCCTGCTGTGCAGCTGGAGGAATCTGCAAACCAGTACCTGGAACAGAACACAGAGAGACCTTGGAGCAAGCCTTTCACTCAGTTAGGGATGCAGTAACAGAAGTATCAGAAATCTTACTGTTGACAAAAGATAAAAAATATCATGCATTTAAAAGTTTCGTACATTTATCCCAACAGTTCTGTGGAGTGTTTTAATTCAAATTCCGCAAACTTCTGTGTGTTCACACACTTGTTATTCAGCATTGCACACACCTTCTGCAAGTCTTGCCATCAGCTGAAGGCGACCAGTTGTTCCCAAGTCAATTCCAGTCCGTTCCAACTCATCACTGTCCAAAAATGAGCTAGCACTGGAAGCATCAGTACGCTCAGTTACATGTCCAACTTTCATTGGCCTCCCAGCCAGCTCAAATCCATTGAGTTGTTCCAGGGCCTTTTTGGCACACTCAGAGTCTGAGAACTGTAGATTGGAAAAACACAAATTCAGTAATACTGCCTACAGGATTCAGCAACGCTTCTACTGTACGTAATATCCACAATTTCGCAAATAGGAGGAACTCTTTAAGATAATAGCAACAAGCAAACGTAAATGTGCTCTGTATTTTTCATTTAAACCAAACACACGCTTATTTTGGTATTTACTTTGTGATAATTAGGTACTATATATTTAAATATATTGCTGAAATTACAGCATCTAGATACTGCAATCAACAGAAGTCATGGCTGCGGTTCTCTTTTAAGAGTGACACTCACTTCCTCTGCAGCCTTGCAACTGCCATGGTATTTACTGGTTATTTCTAAACAGATGTTCTGCTTTATGCTGCGAAACATCAAAATAAACATACAAGCATTTTATCAGTGTTAAAACCGTCAAGTATGAACTATATAGTAAGTTTGGTTTCATTTGTGTCCACGTGCCAGAGGTCCCAGCTGAGACTTTTTTCCCCATGACAAATTGCCAGGTCAGTCAAGAAACTCAAGTTCACAAAATTGTGTACCTGAGGGTAAAGAGGAAAGATGTTTTCAACCGAAAGTTTCAGCCTCTAAAATTTTATTTCCCCTAAAAAGCTCAAATTCAATTATTTTCAGCTATAAAGAACATCAGTCTTTACTAGTGTCTTTGCCTGCAGAAGGTAGCATTTGCTTCTGCAGCAAAAGACCACAAAGGAAACTATTCCCATCTAAACACATTCATTGCTCATTCACAATACCCAGACAACTGTCAGAAACAAAGAAAAAGGCCAGTGCTGCATCCTGCAACATGACACTTCTAAAATGACACATATAGAGATAAAAAGTTGCAATTTAGTAGCTACTATGTATATGTAACAAATTTAGATGATGCTTAGTTTATTATGTTTATATTGCTACTATATAACCACACAGATATACACAGGAGGTTTATATATAGAGATCTTCTCCTATATGGGGAGGTTACACTCAAATTGTCAAAGAAAGTTGGCAATTCTAGTCATACCGTGATGAATCCATATCCTTTTGAGCGTCCAGTTTCACTGTCCATCATGAGCTGAATACTTTCAATCTAAAGATAAGAAAAAGGCTATTTATTATCAGACATTTTGGAACAAGCCCTGAGATACCAGAACACAACATGAAAACAGCCTTGTCAAATACACACACATGAATGTGAAACTACTACTTTTATTTTTTTTAATCAGTTTCTCATTCCTTCCTCATTTCAAAATTAGTATACAGACAGCTAAATAGGTACTTGGATAATAAGACAGAAGCAGGTAAACATAAGGGTTTTGAACTCAGCTACAGGCAGAGGCTTGGTCCTGATGCAGAATTCTAGCAGATAATGAGCATGCAGACATGATCAGATCCTAACAAACACACTGATCATAGCACCTCATATGCTGAGAAACTTTGTTTTACAAGCTAAGAAAAGCAGTTTGCATGACTGACCAAGGTCTTTAAGAAAAAGCAGTATATTTTAATAACTACTGGTATATGAGAACTCAGAGGTTTACAGTTACTGAATTTAAAACACATTGCTGAGTTATCTGTTAGCCATAAAACAGCACTGGGAAGGACTGGAGCATATGGAGTAAGAAGGAAAAATCTTCACAGCTCTCCATGTAAGCCTCCTAAAATTACCTTGATCCTACTGCCAGACCTTGAGGAAAAAAAAAAAAAACAAAACCCAAACCACAAGAATAGCAGCCATGTGGCTTAAAATTTAATCAATTGTAGCAATTTTCCAGGGTTTTGCACAAGACATTTAAGGGATACACATACTGAGTCTGAATAAAGCATGTGAAAAGCATTGCTACTACACGTATGAGGCAGAGTCCATATCCAAAGAAAGTATGCAAAAACCTCAAACATTAAAAGACTTCTTTTTCTCCATTAAGAAGCATATGGAGTATCTAACTTTTCCCCTATCTGAATGATATATACCCCAGTACTGTAGCACAGTAGGGCTAACACGTATTGTATCTCCACTGGAAACTTCAGATTTTATCTGCTCACTTCCATAATTCTCTCTGCATAAACTTACTACCGTTCTGCAGTCTGCTGCCCAATGCTCAGGAGTGAGAACGGGCCCAAGTCAGAGCTGTACAGGACACGCTGCTAGTTCATGGTCTTAACATCAGTTAAAACTGCAGCAAAAAGTCCTCAGGAATAGATGATAGACAGTACTACACCCAGAGACCTCAGCCCCAGTTCTGTGTTTTGTGCTTTAACCTGTGAAATGGGGCTCCCATTCACAATCCTGGAAGGGAAAGCTGCTGGAGCAGGATACAACATATGGAATTTGATTGGTTTTGGGGTTTTTTTCCCCCCTGTTCCTTAATTTCAGGTATTCATTGAATTCTGAGCTTTCCAACACCTGCCATTCAAATTCACTAGACACCATCACAAATCCAAGTTCATATCTACTCTCCAACACTACCCACATACCTAAGGCCTGTGGATGCACGGGCACAGCAGTGCAGGAAAGCAACAAGTGTTTTGTGAGTATGAAGCTGAACTACTTCTGGAAGCTGGCAGTGCTTACAACTAAGCTACGTTTTTCAAATAAACCACTTTAACACAACATGCCAAATTAAAGTTTACCCTGCCAAATGGCTCGAAGATTCCTCGAAGCATATCTTCAGTTATGTTGAAGTGTAATGATCCCACATAGAGCCTCATAGGACCAGCACTGCCCTTCTGCAGATTATTTGCCATTGCTGCTGCTCTGTTTTTCTCTGCCTAAGGAGAAAATAAAAAATTATCTTCTATAATAAATTAATAAAAACACCTAACATAAGAAGTATATATCTATCACATCAAAACTAGAAGATTCACCAAATAAACAGAAGCTGTTGCATGATCTGCAGTCTATTCATCAGACTTGAACTTAAGAGCTACAAAACCCAAGGCCACAACTAAGTCCAGAGACAAGAGATTCCAGAAGCCTTCAAACTGAACAACTTCATGCAGAATTCTGGCTTCTACTCAGTAAATTAATCTGGAAAGCATACACAATATAGCTTTCAATTCTGTAACACTATTAAAAATTTATTTACTACTACTTGTTTAGATCTGTATTTTCCTAATGCGCTTATATAACTCTGAATCACTTTAATTTGCCTGTTATCTCTGGGAAACAAAAGTCCATCTATAACTAGCTTAAATAACCATCCTTGTTAAGGTTTTCCAAACATTCAGTGGTAACCAAATTTTCAAACATTAAATTTCTCATCAAGATACAAGAGGTGTAACTGCATGAACAAAAATGAGGTTTAAAATTTCTTACCTGTGATGCCTGTACTATGATAGGTACACCCAGGACTCTCTGTCCAGTCAGTCCTATCGCCAGGGGCACTGAACTAACATCAACAAATTCAACATAGGCAATTCCCTTTGAACGTCTGGAATTTCTATCTGAAATCATTCGCACATCACGAACCTGAAAGGCAAGAATAGAGATGGAAATACTTTTAGAGATAAAGGAAAAAGCCTAATGCAGCCTATTTCTCAGACAGGTATTAATATCGAGAATTTTTTGCCAAGCCAACGGCTTTAATTATGCTGAAAATCTACAGCAGCATACACCTTTGTAGAGGAATGCCTTGCCTCTCGAGGGCATTCGCTCTTTGTATCCCAAGAAAATCTGCACAACCAAGACTGGTGTTCAGAACTAACAACATAGAAGAACAACAGTCCTATAGAAGAACAATAGTCCCTTGAGCCACATATCCTTGGGGAAGTAGATACAAATATACTATCAACATAGAAGAACAATAGTCCTATAGAAGAACAATAGTCCCTTGAGCCACATATCCTTGGGGAAGTAGATACAAATATACTATCAACATAGAAGAACAATAGTCCTATAGAAGAACAATAGTCCCTTGAGCCACATATCCTTGGGGAAGTAGATACAAATATACTATCAACATAGAAGAACAATAGTCCTATAGAAGAACAATAGTCCCTTGAGCCACATATCCTTGGGGAAGTAGATACAAATATACTATCAACATAGAAGAACAATAGTCCTATAGAAGAACAATAGTCCCTTGAGCCACATATCCTTGGGGAAGTAGATACAAATATACTATCAACATAGAAGAACAATAGTCCTATAGAAGAACAATAGTCCCTTGAGCCACATATCCTTGGGGAAGTAGATACAAATATACTATCAACATAGAAGAACAATAGTCCTATAGAAGAACAATAGTCCCTTGAGCCACATATCCTTGGGGAAGTAGATACAAATATACTATCAACATAGAAGAACAATAGTCCTATAGAAGAACAATAGTCCCTTGAGCCACATATCCTTGGGGAAGTAGATACAAATATACTAACTTAATACAATGTATGTTATCATGCTGACTTAGCTGACTACAATACAGAAGCTGCAGAAGTTGCAGTAAAGAGGTAATAGTAGGCATGCGCTTTAAAAGCCAATCAAAGAACAGAGAGCTGCGCGTGAACAAGACCTTCAAACCAACCAGCTATTAACCAAGGGCGCGTGATCAAGGCGCACTAACCAATCAGACAACGCGTGATCAAGGCGCACTAACCAATCAGACAACGCGTGATCAAGGCGCACTAACCAATCAGACAACGCGTGATCAAGGCGTAGTAACCAATCAGACAACGCGTGATCAAGGCGCACTAACCAATCAGACAACGCGTGAATAACGTATGATGAGAATAGAAAAAGTATAAAAAGGATATTATACTAAACAATAAATGGAACCAGTTGCCAACTCATATGAGTCGTCTCTTGATTCCCGAAGCCCGTCTCCTACACACCTTTTTTTAACAAACATATCCCAGAGGCAAGCTAGCATTAAAGCTGCTGTTTCAAGTCAAATATAGTATGTGACAGAACTTGCAGCACTCTAATGCTTTACACCAGAACCTTACAGCTGATAGAACAAATGAAGTTTTTCCAACTTAGAAGTAACACGAATTTTCAAATTACACTGTAACTGACAGACTTGTGTGAAAAAAGAAAATACGAAGAATGAATTTGTTTGAGTCAGAATCAGATCAACATCTTTTCCCTCACATCACATGAACAATGAACTACCGAGAAACTACATTTTCACGTTCAAAGCTTTTAATAATTAGTTCATCATTAATCTCCCTTTGCGCAGGTACAGGAACCTCCAGAAAGCCATGCTTACAATTCTGAAAAAATACCAATCCTGTACTCAAGCTGTACAAGGACAGCTTGAGGCAGTATTCAGAATCATTTTAGCTTTCCTATCACTTACCTTCCCTACTGTAGAGAAAAATTCTTCCAGGTCTCTTGGTCGAATTCTTGCAGCCAACTGCATGCAGAACACTGTTCGAGCATCCCTCTCTTCAGGGGTAAGATTATCAATAGGTTCTCTGGAAAAAGTAAAATTCAGTTAAAAAATAAGCTGAATTAAGATAATTCATATCTGGACCACACATGAAACACTAAATGATCAGTACTTCACAGTCTGATGGGAAAAAACATGCCTGCTGTATTAAAAATGCAGAGTTAAGAACTGAAGGGAATACCAAATATTAACATGATAAGTTATTTACTTTTATAACATGACTGAATATCCTATTTCAACTGTGAGCATCAAATATGACTGAAAAATTCTATTTTATGTACAGAAGCCCAAACTAAACAGATGTACCATTTTGCTACTGTCCAGAACTGGTACCAGGTACCACTATGGAGTTTGCATGTCCTTTTCATCAAAAAGATGAAAGGACAAGAACACAAAGGCAAACAGGGTGAACTAGCACAGACCAGCTGTCCAAATTCTCAGACAAGTAGTGTGAGCTAGGCTTTGCCAACTCACATCTTGCATTCACCCAGTCATTTTAGAGTCACTACAGCCACCGCATAAAACAATACTGACATCCATGTAAATAGAACTCCTAGTCCTCATTTCATAGTTTCAGCTTGTTAACCCATTAAGAAGCATGAATAGCGAATAATTACTTTGATCATTGACACATTAAGAACTAGAGTAATTTTATTTCAATACTGAACCATTAGCTGAAATTAGATGCACCACTTTGAATGTATTAAAGCTTCAAATCTAAACAAATCTGACTTGTATTCAATTACAAGTTACACAAGAAGTAGCATGGTGGATCCTGGACTAAGTTTCCAGCCATACATTCCGGTACGTATTTTTATTAATATAATTACATAGATAGTAATCACTGAGAATACACAATAAAAATTTAAACTGAATTATCTCAGTAAGAGTTTGCCAGTCATTGAAAAACAAAATGAGATTGGTTAAATTTAACTGCATTAATATAAGAGAATAATCTCATTAGCAGCTATCTAAATCCTATTCCCTTAAATGAGAAGCCTAAGAAGGGATAAGCAGGTCCTGGATTGCAGAGGCATATAACCTCTCTACAAATAACACTAATAAATACTGAACAGCAAAAAGAAGCATTCGTACTTTTCCATTCCATACTCTAGATTATTAAGTACAATTTACCATAAAAGCTATTTTAAATCACACTTAATGAAGAAAAGATTGAGAATACAGAAACACAAAAAACAAAGCAAGACTTGATTTGCAAACTGACATTTATGACCTTTTATGACAGGGGGAGAAAGCAACATATCAATGTTCTTCTCTCACTGGCTTTCTGAATGAATTCCAGCATCACTTAGGAGTATAAGCTGGAGAGCAAGTAGTCATGCATTATTTCACCATCACTTTTCCAGCTCCAACTGGACAAAAACAAACAAACCAACCCAAACACAAGTAAAGAGTCATACCTAACAGGGCTTTTGTCTTTTCTGAAAGGACTTTTGCTTCTGGAGCGACGTCTGCTAAAAAGAAAGATCAACAAGATTACAAGAAAACCTTCAAATACACCACCCCTGATTCTAAAAAAAACCTATTAATGACGTAATGAAAAACAGAGAAAAGTCAAAAACCTTAATTTGATGCTGTGAGGCAGACCAATCTTCCCTCTGATGGCACTGTTGAATTTTGGACCAGAACTATGGCAGAAGAAAAGACAAGACACCTGAGTACTTGAATTCAAGACTTCCTGTCTGTACTCACATTACACTGCAAGTGCTTACCCACCCTTGCATCTGAACTTGTCAGCACTTCCATTAGCATCACCCACAGCATGCATGAGATTATCAATAGGTTATCAGTGCAACACTCCAGACCATAAGGCACAGAATATGATCCCCTCTCACTTTCACCTACATCACAAAATCCCAGAATATGCCAGACTTTTCATGAGCCAGTCAGTCATGGCACATTTGTATGTGAAAACTATTCCGAGCTACAGTTACTGTTGTAACCACTTTCACCTGGTTTTTTGTCCACATGCAAGTTCTACATAGTGATGACTGCAAAGCATAACACTCATGGCCTGGAACTCAGCCTCAGAGCTCTATGCCAAGTGGTGCTGGCAGGATTACTTCCTCAAGTGTAACATTTTAAAATCCAAAGTTCCATGAAATGTAAGGTGCAAGAGGAAACCAAAGTGGCTCCCTGCAGACACCTGCAAGGCACACATTCACTAATGTCTCAGCTTTCACCACTAAAGTGCTACAAATATGTAAAGGAAGCTTCCTTAAAGTTCCTAATGGCCACCAAACCACAGAAGCGGTGAACCCAGCAGTTAGCTGTATACAGACATGTAACCACAAAAGGAATCCAATCTCTTGACTGAATCTAATTTAATTCTCCAGGCATCACAGAGTCTGTTAGAACAAATTGTAATCTGCCCTTTGCTTCCATGTTAAGGACAGCCCTCTCACTATTTAATGGGGCACACAGGAACAGACTGTGACATGAGCACTAAGATTTGTCCTGTCCTGTTCTCCCTGAATTTGATCTCCTGGTAGAGAGTTGTTCAAAAGGCAAAGAACAACACCTGTTAACATTCTTCCTTTATCTCCACCAAGCGCAGAGGCACTGCTGCACAGACTGAATGCTGTGCACTGGGCTTTGGCTTTCCATCTGCACACAATTGATTCTTTCTGCTGCGGCTACAAATTGATGTGAAACACCCTGAAAGACACGGCAGGCTGAAGACATTAAGTAGTCTTTCACTAAATCCATTTGGCCAGGCAATTTGTCTGAAAAACGTCTTCTTGCTCCTCAGCGGAGCAGTAATGCTTATAGTTAAACTCAGCATCCACCACAAGGAGGAGGATGCCCATTTTTTTAAACATGTCATGACACAGGTGGAAGTAGTGGGCCAAGATCCAAAACCGTGATGGCCAGGTTAAAGCAAGGGAAATATGGCCCTGTACAACACTGGAAAAAAAAATAAAGAAAAAAGACCATTTAGAAACTACTTATTAAGAGAAGATAACTACTTATTAAGAGAAAATAAGACATAAAACACAGGCACATATTGAGATGAGATCACTATTGATCAAGCCACTTTTTTTTTGCCTAGGATAAATTACTCAATTTCTTGCTCATGTCCAGACAAATTATTGCTGGGAGTGTCCATTCGGGGTCATCAATATCTATGGCACAACTGCCAAAAGCTGCATCTGGAAATATTGGAACTAATTCCAGAGGCTAGCTTCTTATCAGACATGGGACTACCTTGCACTTTCACATTTGAGGTAAAACATGGTGCTCTCCATTTCAATTCAAATGCAGCCAGACAAATCAATTACAGTGACTCCAGAATACTGACATGCAGACCAACTAAACAATAATAAATAATTAAGACCATGAGTTTTCAAGGAAATGGTGAAAGAAATATTGTAACTATTTGTCTCAACCTAATGAAAAACAAAACCAAAACACAAACAACTGAGAAGTAACAGTTTTCAAATACATGCACAAGGTGGGGAGGGGGGGGAAGAAGAGGAAAAAAGGGCAGGGAAAACCCACAACCCACAACTCCAAAAAATCTCCATTTTCACTCTTGACTAGTACTATCTTACTTAGAAACTCCATGAGAGCAACATTAAGAAACCCCAGACCACTAAACAGACCAAGCAGAAAGCTGCCTGGGGCAAGGTGAGAGCCCAGGTTACCTTCTCAAAATCACTTTTCAACAGTATTCTCCCCGTGTTTTTCTAATGAGACTAGCTTGTAAAGCTGTAGATCTCAAGTTAAGTTTCTTCTTTGCTTCTACTGTCTCAGAATTGTTGCCCAGTTCCTGCTAACCTGTACAGAAGCACCATGTCACAAACCATTAATCTCTATGTCTAGGAGTCACCTTCTTCGTAAGCCGAAGTCCCGCGCGCAGCCAAAGCACACGCTTTCACAAAACCTGTGTGATGCCACATGGCCCAACAACGGTCAGGTCAGAAGACAGCCAGCAAATTATCAGCTTTTACCCGCTCATTCCTATTCAAGACTTCGACAAAACAATATCAGACAAGGCAAGCTTTGGCTAACGAAGTCCAGGACAATCACAATGAACTTTGAGTTGTCATGTAATAAACCTGTTTTTCTAACAGCTTTGTCTAAATTCTTGGTTTCAGAATAGAAACAGGATGGTCTAAGCGACTTCTACTGTATAGGCTGGGATTTGCCCGACAGATGTCTGAGCAAGACTACTCAGTCAAGTTCTTTCTCCTAAGAGACCTAATGATACAGCTAAGTAGCACTCAAGGGACAACAAACGTGAAAATAACATTAGAAAAAAAACCCCTGTGAATACTAAGCAATGCAAGCCAGTCACCTAATTTTAAAAAATTAAAGCATTTAACCACAATCTCAAGCCTAAAGTGACAAACTTGAAGTTTTCAGGTTCTCTGTAGCACACTCTTCTCCTCTTCCTTCAGAATTACCCATATTAAGCTCTTCTCTCGCTATTGCTGAGATGCCTCCTAATTGCTCCCAGCAGCAAAACCATCTCAGTTTGCAGATATCAGCTTGAAAAGGAGCCTTTATAAAGCTAGTGAGAAAGATCACAAGAAGAGGAAGAGTAAAAAGTAAGATAAAATAGAAGCCATAAAGCATTCTGATCTAGATGCTGCAGTCAGCTACAACCCTGTCAGCAGTAACTCCAAACCAGAACTACCAGAACAGCCCCACCAGGAGAGATTCCAGAAATAAATTCTCCAGCCAGCAAGAGTACTCTGGCAGTCACTTTTAAAACACTGAGCTTATGGCACTGATACAGAGAAGACTTCTTCAAATGAAAGCCCAGTTTTGGTAGATCCAAAGGTGGCTGGTGATGGGGGAGGATCAATCTCCAAAATTTTTGTCTCCCTGAAATTCAGCACCTGTTATACAGATTTAAAGGTGGGTCTCTGCATCTGAAGAGCCCTGAACAGGAAATGAGCTCTCCACAATCACATTTTCTAAGATGCACCTTCTCTTTCATACCTTTTGAGCCAAACCAAGAATTTTGGAATCACATTAGCATGTTTATCACTTTAACAGAACCACCCATCATCTACAACTGAATGACAGCAACTGCTTGCTGACTGCCAATAGTCAACACCAAAGCTTCTGGGATATATGTGTTTGTCCTATACCAGTCTTCCACTAAACCATCTAAACATGCTAGAATTCTACTTGGTTAAACGAAAGCAATGATGTGGCAACTGAAGCAGAGAACAAACTATCAAATGAATAAGCACAACCATGTATACTCAGAGCATACCAGACTATCTCTGCTTCCTGTTCACTGTGTCTCAACACCTGTCGCTCACGAGCAGAGACCGAGGAAGGAACGACATGGACGGTTATAGTGATATGAAAACCGACGGTTTATTCACTTACAAATTCGCTCATATACCTTAGCACACTGGACCGGCAAAAGGTCATTGGTTCACTGACCAGCCGCTCCTCAGAGGGATTGGCTGAACCCAGTAACACTTACTTCAGGTATTTTCTCTTTGGTATCAGTAACAGTTCCATAGTTTACAAAATCTCTTAGCTGTTTTCCCACAGTGTCCGTGAGAAAGCACAGCTTTCTCACAGACACTGGCAGAAAGCTGAGAAATCTCCCTGCACCATGCTTCCAGCATTCACAAACACCAGAGAAATCACCCAGAAGAGCTAGGAAGAGTGTCAGAATAGCAAAAAAGACCCCTTACGACCATTGACCTTTCTGGCATAACATATCTCGGTGCATTAAAACAGGCATGGGTAATTGTAGTAACATCAATACTTTCAACCTCTACTTGAGGAAATTATTTTGGAAGACCAGAACACTGGAACTCCCAAATTTTTCCAGGTGAAAAACCTTCTCACACAGTGACAACAAAAAAACAAAGAACAAACCCCTCCAAGACAGCTGGGAGAATGCAGCAAGTCTCAACTACAAGATGAGACAAAGGACATCCTCTTCACACAACACTGCACAGGAGGTGAGGAGACCAGCAGGCTCCATGTACAGAAGGCTGAAGTTTTTGATCAAGGTCCTCTGTACCTTGAGCCACAACAGTAGCATTGGCACAACCCAACTAGCTACTGTAATCTTACAGGTGCAAGAGTTGTAGGACAACAAGCCAACTCTGCACTGCTGGAATTTTCACAGCTGAAGCCCAGAGCAGCGTACAGAGGCTCTGATACTCAAGACAAAAGAAAAGCAGGGCTGATATATATTATGATCCCTACATACACAGGACTGACGATGAACAGGATGCCCACTGCACCTCAGAGGACCCAGGAACTGCAGTAGGTTTTCATTATGAAAACGACAACATCCAGGTGGCTTAGAACAAAGTGAGACCCTGAGACCTCAGGAAGTTTTGTCTGTAGTCCAAGAGCACAAAAAGCCCCAAGAAAAACATTCATGTGCATAAAATTGCACAAGCCCACAATTTATCACAAGGTAAACACTGTCTGCTCCAACATCTTGATAGATTTCTCCATCATGGATGACATTACATGTCATGAATAAAAAAAGACATCCTTTTCAAATGCCTCCTTTTTACATGATCTTGCATTCCAAGATTTGGCAACGGTTGAGACGAGACCCGGACAACAGCAGAGACAAAGAGCAGCCTCGGGTAATCAGTGACAGTCAAGCATACAGCCCAGTTCTCACTGTGTTTCTGCAGAAAGAGGCAATGGGAAGCAAAGGGGAGAGCCGCAATACAAACCACCAAAAATGATACTGATGAAAAAACATCTTTTGAGAATTGATTTACAAATGCCTGGAACTACCTATTGCTGAAGTTCTATCAAGCTAAATATCTGAGAGGAACAAAAGAATTCTTGTCAGCCTCCAAGCTGAGAAAAAGCAGGGCAAATATGCAACACATGGGCATTGCTAAAACAAGATGCTTCCAGTTTGGACGCATAAACATGGGATGTGTTTGTGTGAATATTCATTTAGGGAGTGTAATGGTTAAGAACAGCAGGACAGTAAAAATCTTTAGCAATACGAAAAAAAAGGGGGCTATGAGCCTGTAGCCAAAGTAACAGACTACTATTAATTTTTTGACAGTTAAACCATCAAGTTCATATACTTAAGATAGTTAGGACACCGAGAATTTGATTGTTATACTGATTTTGTGATAAACTTTGTTTTCCAGTCAGCTGTACGCATTCTTTCCTTTGCTTTTCCATCAATGAAAATTAGAAGAGGAATATTACTGTCCTCTTTTTCACTCTGTATTTATTGACATTCTTCAAGCTTAACCTCTCACCTTCTTTTCTAAGATAATTATTGACTAATTTAGAAAGCAGAGTGAAATTTTAACCTTCCACATTGTAACACTGAAGCAGCACAAATGCAACTCTAAGCAAATAACCTACTAGGGACTTCTATAGCGGCCTCTGAATCTGCGATCTCTACTCCTAGACCGGCTGCGTCTGCGTTCTTTGCTTCTGCTCCGTTTCCTTTCCCGGCTTCTGCTCTTTTTCCGTTCCCGATCTCGGCTCCGTTTCCGTTCCTTACTTCTGCTCCTCTTTCTATCATGGCTTCGACTTCGGCTCTTGCTCTTTTTTCTCCTGACAAAGAAAGGTGCAACTTCAGTTACACACGTAGCTCAGTGTTATTTACCCCACATTCCACAGTTCTTCTGATGTCACAGATATTGATAGGAAAAGCTTCTACCTGTTGGTATTTATACTTTTTTTTGTTAAATGGGTGGCCAAGTACATCAGCAATCTTACATCACGAGCCACATCAAGTCTGCAAAAGCACGTTTTTACTTTAAAAATTTTAATTGCTAGAGAATGCTTTCAGAAGAGTAAAAGGACTAAAAAACCCCATTTCCTGTGTTAGATCTAGTAAACAGCAGTTGCAGTACTTCATGTGGCCTTCAAACATACTTTAAACACAGCTTCACAATTCTAACAATTATATATAGCAAAGTAAAACAAAATACAACAAAAATAGAAAGGAAGAAGCAAGTCTGGGGGAAAGGAAGGTTGTTTCCCCTTAATGCTCCCTGCCAACAGTCTGTAGCATGCTGCTTAAGAGTTTTGCTTCCTACTTGCTACTCCCACTCATAAGCCACTTGCTTTTTAAGTCTATGGCTGTTATAGGTTTAGGGCAAACTGCAGATTTTTGTAACTTTACCCATTTACTTAGAAAACTGAATCTTCTAAAACCTGTATGTCAATTATACCTCATATGTGAAAAATAGAGAGCAACTGTTCCATTATTGCATTTGGGTTATTCACAAATTTCTTCCTCCATCTCAGCCTCAGACCACCAAAGCTTACAGTCTCCTAGTTTCTAAAATGTATCTGTATGTATACATAAGACACATATTAAACAGATGCTCAAGCCATTACTTAAGAGAGCAAAAAATTTAAATATGCTGAACATACCAAGTCTGTATTTTTATCTGACGCTAAGTAAATGTTTCCACAATTTTGATGACATCAGTTGCAAAGGGTATTAACCACATTTTTAAGCAAAAGAAAATTTCCAAATTGCTGCAATTGCAAACACCAAGTTTTTTCAATTTATTTCCTTAGACACTACTGACATGGATTCACAAGTCCATAAAAACCAGCAGCCTCTCCCCAAATGTAGAGAACTGAGAAAATACTTACTTCTTGCTGCGTTCTTCGTGGCCATTGGCACTGCTCAATTTGTTCTCATCCTAAGCAGGGTTGATAGAAGAACATCGTGAGGACGAAGCGGAAATATTTCAAGTGGTCAAAGGGTAACGGGAATAGGAATAAGAAAATAAAAAACAAAAATTTTAATACTAAATTACTTGTTTACAGTTTAATATGGAAAGCTTTAGAAAATTTAGGTATGTTTAACCACTTTGCTGCTAAATTTAAGTCATACAATTACAAAATACAAGACTTACATCATTTAAAAGTGTGTATTAAATTGTAAATACTTCCTTACATGGTTTAGAGAGCAAGTTATCCTGTAGAATTCAGCACTCAAGTGGCTAAATGTTATTTCTATAAAATTTAAGAGGAAGTCTGAGGTGTTTGCGAGCCCCTCTGAATAGTACCAAGGCTATCTCTGCCTAAGCCCTGTGGCTACACTAGCAGCCAGCCACTATGGATCTCCTGTGACCGATGCCATTCCCGAGATCTTCACTCATTTTCGTTGAAGGGTTGTAAGAGCTTGATGTCACCTCTGTCACACATCTCGCCCTGAAGCAAACAGGGATTCACACTGCTTTAGTAACGTCGACTCCCAAGAAAGCCATCAATAATCCACCAGTCCAGCCTAAACATTCCCTATTTCCATACCTGTTTACATGGAAAATATCCATGTTAAGCCAGGACACAAGAATTTTAACACAACAGTTCACAAATTTCTCTTCAAGATGTAAACATAACTGCTAAATATTACATAAACTAAATATACCACTTAAAACTTACGAATGTTCATCCAAAATTCATGACATAGTTGTAATAAACACTGCAAAACAGACTAACAATAGCTTCTATATAACTTATATACTGGCTTTACAGTTTAATCACATTGGTTACATCAAAAGTACAATTCCTAGGCAACTTAAACTTATATACATTTCTTTCAAAATCAGTGCTAAAGCATGCAGTCTGTTAACACTTCACCACCATCTGGTGGAAAACAAAAAAAGACAGTATTCATTTGCTGCTGGTTTAAGTGAAAGACATCACTAAGCTAATTGATAAAAATTTCACACAAAAATTGACATTTCCTAATTAAACAACTAGGACAGAAGAATATAAGAGCTTATTTTAGAATGACACCACAGACTGTGATACTGTCTTTTACTTGCTAAAAACATTCTATTCAGGGATCCAAGAATTTCTGTAAATTCGTTCACTCAGCAATTGATTTTCATCTGCCCTGTTGAAAGATTAACCGCCAGCAGCCTTCTGCATTAAAAGCAAGTCCCACTCTTCTCGCACTGAGCAGATTGTTCAAATATTTACTTGCCGTGGGACTGGTGAAAAGGTTATTCTTGGAACCCTGCTGTTTTCCCAAACCACTGCATTCACCTTGTTGCTATACCAAACTAGACTGTGCAATTTTAGAGGAAAGGTTTCAGGATTTTGGTTTCTGGGGTTTGTTTTGGTTTTGTTTTGGTTTTGCTTAGTTGGTTTTTGGGTGGGTTTCTTTTGTTTTGTTTTGATTGTGTTTGGTGGTTTTTTTTTTTAACCTAGGGGACCACGGTACAGCGATACGTCACTCAATTACTACCTTATGATTGACAGTTCACACTGGAATCAAAGGTGAATTCATGGGAGTAGAGGTGAGATATCGTTAGGCAAGTCTACAAAGAGAGATAGATGGGCATTTATTCATCACGCTGAAGTGAAACTACTGCACAATATAATTACATTAACAGTATATATTAACTTGAAAGTTACATGTAATGCATGTCCAATAAGATAAATCATGAGGGCTCCAGGGATGTTAGTTTACAGTTCAGCAGTAGTTTCATGAATAATGCTAAATTAAGGTAAACAGGACCTCACTGGCATATTTTTTCTCACCTTCTTGTAAGGAGCTTCAAGCATTGCTTCAATATCAATATCATCAGCCATTTTTTCAGGACACCTGAAAGAAGAAGCAAATTCCACCTGAGTTGGAAAACACCCTTGCGCTTTATACTCCAAAACCTTTTGCTTGAGAGGTCATTGCTGCATTGGCTCAAATTCACAAAGCGGGGCTTCAGTAGGTATTTCCAACAAAAACTGGAATGAAGCTTTGCCCAGTGAGGTGATAACGAAATGTGTGCTAAGTAATTACAGCTGCAAATAACAAAACGTGATTGAACACCATTAGCCAGAGGAAACCCCAGAGGTATTCCATCAATTTCTTTCAAAACAAAGAGCACAGCATATTTATGACAAAGAAACACAGCTCTGGTGGCCATCTTGAGAAGTGCTAGAGCTTCACCAAAGGACAATGAACCATCAGGCAAACCTGTTTACAGCTCCTAGCCTTTGCCATCATAGTTTATCAACCTCAGGATGTGGACACTGTCGTGCTTTAAGAAATGCAGACTCCTGCATAACAGGGGCCACAGGAAAACAGATTCCAGCACTAAGAGCTACTAAAGCAGACACAAAGTCCATCCAGTCTGGAACTTCTCAGACAAAAAAGATCCACCACACCAGGTTAACACTTGACACCACAAACATTTCGGATTTAGTTGCTCCTCTTATTTTCCAATTTCAAACCCTTAAAATAATTTTATGTTCACTATACTCTGAATCACTTTGACGCTTGATTTCCTCTCCCTGTGCAGGTATGTTATTAAGCAACTCTCAAGACTCTTGGTATTAAACTTGCATATTCAACTTCCTCAAATCTTAGTGGAAATTTCTCTTCTTTTTCTTTCTTAAGCTCAAGAATGGCCAGTCCTCTAGATCCAAGTCTGACAGCCCAACAGTTAAGATTTCCCTGCGTGTGCGCAATAAAATGGATTTTTACTCATACAGGTTAGATCTTGCACCTTGTCTACAGGCACTGTTGCAGGAACTGTGCTGTCCCGAGACTTGGGCAGAATAACAAAATTGCTCCAACACGTCAAGATCCTTTAAACTGGCCACTTATAATGTCATAATTGAGAATGCTTTACCAGAGCTGCAGCACATCTGACCCTGGCCCAGGAATACATTCTAGAATAAAACACAACCCTCAAGCAGGATCACAACACTGGAATTTCACACTCAATTACTTAACTGAGGCACACTAACCTCATTTTCAAATTACTACCTGCTGGGTTATAATGCTATCACTTACAGATATGAGCATCCTTCATTTAAGTGTAATGGCTCAATTTTAATTCTTACTACAGTATTTATATTCAGCTTTTCAAGCCATCTACATACATGCACATGATTTAATTCACCGCTGTTCTACCAGTATGTAGTATAAATAGTACATCAGTATGACTAAGAGCCATGAAAAAGCCAAATCCAGAATTCTACAAAAAAATTCCCACCGGTGACAACTCCCACCCAAAATTACAGTTTCAGATGTGTAATTTAACCAACATATCCAGCTACATTTGGGGAGGAATTCTTCATCCTGAAGAGGTGTGGCCATAATAGGGACCACCAAATCTTGAGTGGCATGGAAAAGTGCAGAGGGAATGACTATTACTGCATTGATCCAAATTCTAAGTGAATGAACTATCATCCAGTGGATTCAAAACAATGGTCCTTATTCACAAAGCATTTAGCCATTGAATTCACTGCTGAAGGGCACTGTGGATCCTAACAAAGAAAAATAAGCACGTGCAGTGTTCAAAAAAAAAAAAAAAAACCCATAAAAGTTTACAGAAAAAGCTTTTCATTAAACAAAGACATGCCTCGTGACCCTGAACCACAACTAAGTGCACACAGAGAGAACTGTCAATGTGACTGCGCTGTTCCCATTCTTTCTTTGGCATTTACTGCTGGCCACCATCACTGACAATCTCCTGAGCTGCATGGACCTTTGGCCTCACCCCAGCAACCTGTACCCTTTGTACTCTTTACAAAACACTTCCACTGGGACAATACCACGTTATCAGAGTACCTTCTGTCTATACAACAGAGTCCTGTTATCAGCCCAACAATGCATATACCTAAAGCATATAATGATGCTACATATGGAGTGCAAAGTGGTTTTTTTTTAAATCACAAATGAAAGCTTGTAATAATTTCAAATTACTAGAAAATCCTGATTTTCAAATATATTTCATTAAACACTGACGCTCAAAATAATTTTCCTAAAAGCCTTTCAGCTT